>CAUYON010165809.1:0-26113 GCA_963573935.1 Arctocebus calabarensis
TTTTTTGAGACAGAGCCTCAAGCTGTCACCCTGGGTAGAGTGCTGTGGCATCGCAGCTCACAGCAACCTCCAATTCCTGGGCTCAAGCGAGTCTCCTACCTCCGCCTCCCAAGTAGCTGGGACTACAGGTGCCCGCCACAACACTCGGCCATTTTTTGATTGCAGCCGTCATTGTTGTTTGACAGGCCTGGGCTGGATTCGAACCCGCCAGCTCAGGTGTACGTGGCTGGCGCCTTAGCCCGTTGAGCCACAGGCGCCGAGCCCTGAGAGCAAGTTTTAATGAGAGGAAGCCACAGGATGAGACACTGAGGGAGAAGTGGGGATGGGGAGAAGGGTTCATCTGTGAACAGAGGGGCCCACATTTGTGCCCGGGGCTGTCCAGGGTCTGAGCTACAATGTCCAGTCAGTCTTCACACCATTTCTACTCTGTTGGTTTAATCAGCTCCATTTCACAGATGAGGATGTCAAGATTCAGGAAGATAATGTTTTTTAAGCAAGGTCTCAGCCAGGAAATGGTGAAGTCACAATTCCTGACCAGAAGTCCCTGTTCTTTCTATGGTGCCCCTTCTGGGAGTGAGGTGGACACAAAGAATCAGCTCATGATTCACAGCCTTGCACAAGAAAAGCAGCAATGATGAGCAAGTAGAGGGGACCTGATAGTCCACACTGCTGAAGCTCCGTGGCATGAGGCAGCCCAACACCTGAATTTATCATTTAAGCAGCCAAGACCCATCCCACTCCAGAAGGCTCAGTAAATCATCCATCAGGGGCTCCGAAATGGCTAGGCAAGCTGAGAAAATCTCCAAGATGTATAGTGGGGCCTGCAACCCTGAAGGTAGAAACTGCAACTCCACCCTCCACCACCAGGTAACAAAAAGTTCTAGGAGCCAGGAGTAGAGGTGCTGGGGCCCCATGGCAGCCCTGCAGGGAAAGGAAGCACCTTGGATCTAGCTAGATAGGGAGAGTTGTCTGGTCTCCCAGCATAGGATCCTTCCCAGGAGAACAGCCCCTGGGAAAAGCACAGCCCCCCCTCAACCCAGAGACAGCTCCTCCCTAAGATCTGGAGACTTGGATCAAAAAATTACCCTACTTCCTAGACTTCCCGCCTCTGCCACCCACACATCTTGGCCCCTGGCAAGGACTGTGCCCTGGTCAGGACAGCTGGCAGCCTATGTGCTTCCACCCCCACCCTCTCTCTGTTCCCAACTTCCAGGTTACACTACTAGGGCAAGAGGAGGAGACCCATCTAGAGGGAAAGCCTTAGAGGGAAGGGGGGCATGGATCCAAAGAAATATAAAGGGCCTCAGAGGCCCTGGCCAGAGACCCTTTGCTGTGCCACTCTGCACCTACCCTGCACCATGGTAATGTCTGCTGACCAAGCCTGGGCCCCTGGCAGTTGTGTTCTCTAGGAGCTTGGGGATGGGGGTTAGTACCAAGGCCCCTCCCCAAGCCCACTAAGGGCATGAAGGAGTGAGGCCAGGGAAGACTCCTCTGTCATTCTGATTGCCAGGACAGTTGCCAGGGCTTCCTGTCCTGCTTGGGTGGTGGGATGAGGGCGTTCCTTGTTAAGAGAGGGTTGAGGAGCTCAGGAGCTCTGGGAGTGCATATTATGTTTCTGGGCATCCATAGCCTATAAATCATTATGTGTGCCTATGTGTTGCAGGCACAAAATTCTCTGTACATTAGGAGTGTGTGTGTGTGTGTGTGTGTGAATACCTAGAATGGCATTCCTGTATGTAACTGTGTCAGGTATTCATTAACATTTGTGAGGTATCTCCCAAGTGTCAGGCTCTATTCCAGGTGCTTGTGATACATCAATAGACATAACAGCCAAAGAGTTCTGTAATTAATGGTGCTTAGAATGAAGGGGGGAACATCACTGGGAAAGGACTCAGACCATAAATATAATAAATAAGTATATAGTAAGTTAGAAAATGCAATGGGGACTCGGCACCTGTGGCTCAATGGGCTAAGGTGCCAGCCACGTACACCTGAGCTGGCGGGTTTGAATCCAGCCCAGGCCCGCCAAACAACAATGACGGCTGCAACCAAAGAATGGCCGGGCATTGTGGCGGGTGCCTGTTGTCCCAGCTACTTGGGAGGCGGAGGCAAGAGACACACTTGAGCCCAGGAATTGGGGGTTGCTGTGAGCTGAGATATCACAGCACTCTATCTAGGGTGACAGCTTGAGGCTCTGTCTCAAAAAAAAAAAAAAAAGAAAGAAAGAAAATGCAATGGGGGGCTGGGCATGGTGATTAATGCCTATAATCTTAGCACTCCAGGAGGCCAAGGCAGGTGATTGTTTGAGCTCAGGAGTTTTGAAGCCAGCCTTAGCAAAAGTTAGACTCTGTCTCTACTAAAAATAGTTGGGCCTTTGTGGCAGGGGTCTGCAGCTACTTCAGAGGCTGAGGCAAAAGAATCTCTTAAGCCCAAAAGCTTAAGGTTGCTGTGAGCTATGATGATGCCATGGCACTCTACCCTGGGCAACAGAATGAGACTGTCTCCAAAAAAAAAAAAAAAGAAAGAAAGAAAAGAAAAGAAAATGCAATGGGGAAAAAACAGCACCCGCTGAGCGGTTTGGGTTGCAATTTTGCTTTTTTTTTTTTTTTTTTTTGGCCAGGATCTGGTTTGAACCGACCCCTCTGGTATATGGGGCTGGCACCCTACTCCTTTGAGCCACAGGCACCGCTCAAGGTTTGGGTTGCAATTGTGAATAAGAGTGTCAGAGTAGGACCCACCTAGAAGGCGAATTTTGAGCTGATGCCTAAAGGAGGCGACAGACCTGACCATGTGATGTCTGGAAGAAGAGTCTTCCAGGCAGAGAGCAGCACGTCTGGGTTTGGCGGGAACAGCGAGGAGGAGGGCGAGGGGTGAGAAGCTTGCGGGCGAGTCAGCGAGGTTAGGGACCACCGGCTTCACGCATCCTGCGCATCCATCTCAGGGAGTGCCTCTCGGTCCAAGAGAGGAGCAGACTCCTGGAACAAGCCTGACACTTGGGAGGTGCCTAATAATACAAGCTAAAGAATACCCGACACAGTTACATACAGGTCCCCAGCCGAGGCTCCACTACACACGGTACTCTGTATGCATCACTGTGCACCAGGGTGAACACCAGGATCCCCCTTACGGCGCACCTGTGTACGTCCCACAGGCAGGCGCGCCCCCTCACCCCAGATCGCCCACTTGACCAAGAGTCCCCTAGTCCCATCGTGGTGTTGTGCGCACCACGGGCCCGCCGTCACGTGACAGCCGGCGTCTCTGTCTGCCCGCCCCCTCCAGACGCCGGCTCTGCGCTGCGCGTGCGCATTGGCCGTAGTGTGCCTTGTGTCACTACTGCAGTGGCCCCCGGGCGCTCTCGGAGAGGAGCTGCAAGAGCTGCCTCCCCGCTGGCCCAGGCCGGCCAGTTGGCTGGAGAACTTAGGCCAGATCCACAAGTATGTGGGAAAGTTCCTCAGCAGCAGGTAGGCTCGCGAGGGCGCGTGGGAGGAAGGAAGGGGGCGGGAGGACTTGGCCCCCCGCCGGCGGCCCGGGGCTGCAAAGACCTGTTCCTCAGCTTGAAGAAATTTATAAACAAGAAAACTGAGAACGCCACGAACCTCTCCCCACCGAACGCCAAGAACCTCTCCCCACCGACTGCCAAGAACCTCTCCCAACCAAATGCCACGAACCTCTCCCCGCCAAACGCCACGAAAGTCCAGGCACTGAACGCTGTAGAGTCCCCGCCATCCACCTCTTCCCGGGGCCCCAGGTAGGAGAGCACAGACACTGCTGGCGCCTAGGAACTGGGGGCAGCTTGGGTTGGAGCGAGAGGAAGCTCCTGCGGGTTGAGGCAGGGAGGTACTAGTGCCCCAGGGACTTCCTTCTCCTAGCTACCTGGACCTTGACCTCCAGACACCTGATCCACTGGATCTCACCGCCCACCAACACCTTTATACTGTGAAAAGGGCCTCAACTCCACCCCAACCCCCTCAGTACAAACAATAAAAAGACATAAAATCTCTATTGCTTCTATGACTTCAGTGTGCTTCTGTGGGTCTGGAACAAGAAGGGACCTGACTTTGAAGGAGGACAGGGGACCCAGGAGTTCCTGCTGTAGGAGAAAAAGACCTTACGTGCAGGGTCTTTCCTGCAACTCATTTACCTTCCCCCACCTCACCCACATGCACCGTTACCAGGGTAGGTGCTCTAACTTGGAAGGAGAACAGAGGTGATAGAAGGGGCTTCAGCCAGACACACACACCACCCCAGCCAAGGCTCTGCTACACAGACAAGGCAGCCTCAAACATCAGCCTTTCAGCAGTGCTGGCAGCAACGTCCTGTCTGCCCTTCAGTGTGCAGAGTACAGGGGACCTCCTGTGCTTCCTGCGCCCTCTCAACCCCTCTGTTGGTGACCACAGGAGGGGAAGGGAAAGTCTAGTTAGAGCTTCTCCCTGAGAAGTGGGCTTGAGGGTGGCATTCTCCTCTGAGGATCCCCACAGCTGTCAGAGAGGCCTGAGTAGGGCCAGAGGCCCCTGCCATGATCTAGTTCTAATACTCAAATGTGTCTTGAGCAAGGTTCTAATTCCCATCCCCTGGGAAGTGTCTAAACTTGTCTCCAGGTGGTACCTGTGGCTCAAGGTGTAGGGCGCCAGCCCCATATACTGGAGGTGGTGGGTTCAAAAGCGGCCCCGGCCAAAAATTGCAACAACAAAATAAATAAATAAATAAAAGGTAAAAAAAAAAAAATTAAACTTGTCTCCATTCAGAATCATCAGAGACAGTGCTGGGACTTCAGACTCTGCCATACACACTCAAACTCTGTTCTGTTCTGCTGACACCAGCTCTCCATCCAGGCATCCCTTATAAGAATCAGCCTGAGACTGGGTGCCATGGCTCATGCCTCTGGAAGGCCAAGGCAGGTAGATTGCCTGAGCTCATGAGTTAGAAACCAGCCTGAGCAAGAGTGAGACCCTCATCTCTAAAAAATAGCCAGGCGTTGTGGTGGGAAGCTGAAGTAAAAGTATCGCTTGAGCTCAAGAGTTTGAGGTTGCTGTGAGCTATGATGCCACAGCACTCTACTGAGGACAACTAAGTGAGACTCTGTCTAAAAAGAGAGAGAGAAAGAATCAGCCTGAGTCAAGCCACTGCAGCCTCTAGAAGCCCTTTGCCTGTTAGGGCCAAGTTCCACTTCTAGATCATTTGTACACACCAGACAGAGCCCGGACTTGAGGGGAAACGTGATTGCGGTGCTATTGCTATTACCAAACCCACAAGCCCCATCCCTTCACATGGACGGGGCAAGAGAATCCATTCTGAGAAAACTAGAAAGGTTCTAATTCTCTCACTTCTCCCCTTTGTATACATACCCCAACCCTAGTCCCTACACTCCCAGAGCTGGAGTATACAATCCTAGATTGGATTCATGGTTGTAGCCAGATTGCTCAGATAATCAAGTCTCCTCCTCTCCTGCAGCATCTTGAATGCCTCTTGTGCCCAGGAGTTCACTACCTCTCAGTACATTCTCTCTAATTTTCTGGAGGGCAGCTCTGAAGACACCCAATGTGACCAGTGACTACCTTAGCCCCAGAGTTACTCCTATGGACTGGGCTATTGCCCCTGCCCCTATGCTTTAGTATAAATTAGTACTTTACCTACTATCTAGGCTACATGAAAGCACTGGTGAGGGGTACTTTTGGGGGCAGGGTTGTCATTGAACCCATGATCAGAAAAGTCTAGAGGTGGTGAAATGGGAAGGTTTGCCAGTGCACATCTGTAATCCCAGCACTCTGGGAGGCTGAGGCAGGTGAATTGCTTGAGCTCAGGAGTTTGAGACCAGCCTGAACAAAATCAAGACCCTGTTTCTACTAAAAATAGAAATACTAGCTGGGCATTTTCCCAGGTGCCCATAATCCCAGCTCCTTGGGAGGCTGAGGCAGGAGGATCGCTTGAACCCAATAGTTTGAGGTTGCTGTGAGCAGTGACGTTACAGCACTCTACCGAGGGTGACATAGTAAGATTCTGTCTCAGAAAAGAGTGCTGCTCTTCTGATTTGCTGAATGACTTTGGGAGAGTCCTTGCCCCCTCTGGGCCACTTGTCACTCAATGAAGTGGAGATGATGAGCCTAGTGACTAATAAGTTTGCAGACATTCTGAATCACTTTTTTTCTTTTTTTTTTTTTGAGACAGAGCCTCAAGCTGTCACCCTGGGTAGAGTGCTGCAGCATCCCAGCTCACAGCAACCTCCAATTCCTGGGCTCAAGCGAGTCTCCTGCCTCCGCCTCCCAAGTAGCTGGGACTACAGGCGCTAGCCACAACGCCCGGCCATTTTTTGGTTGCAGCCGTCATTGTTATTTCGCGGGTCCAGGCTGGATTCGAACCCGCCAGCTCAGGTGTATGTGGCTGGCGCCTTAGCCGCTTGAGCCACAGGTGCTGAGCCTCTGAATCACTTTTAACAGCCTCCTTGCCCCTTCCCTTCCTCCCTGCCTTCCCTATTTCTCACAGGAGCATTCTGCCCCAGTGCATTTCGCCCATTCCCCCCACCAGGGGTCCACAGAGACTCAGAGAGAGGCTGTGACTTTGATTTGCTTTATTTAGCCTGCATGGGAGCAGGGAGCAAGCTTTGACCAGAGCAAGGGTGTAGAGGGGTGATCTGGGCTGGCGCTGCTCATGGAGTCATAGGAAGCAGGCGGTGGCATTACAAGTCCATCGGGCTGAGCTCCCTGTGAGGACAGGAGAGAATGTGGCAGTGGAGAGCAGGCCTTTTGCCCTTGGGAGACCTCAGGCTAGCCCTGGGCCCCTGTTCTCCCTCTCCTCATCTTCCCACGCCCTGATTCAGCCCCCCATTTCAGCCCCTGGGAGCTGGGCAGACAAGGCAGAGAATCAGACTCACCTGGGGGCAGCTGCGTGGGGGGAGCCCCACTGCAAGGAGCCCAGTGTGTCTTCTTTGTCTCTTTTCCCATACCTGAGAGGGAAGAGACAGCTAGGGCAAGCACTGTGCCCAGGTACCGGCTCACCTGCCTCATACCTACCCATAGGGACCATCCTGCCTGGGGCACTTAGGCCCAGGCCTGGACAGTAAAGGTGCTCTGTTTTCCCAAGAGCAGGTGTGGAAGGGGATGGGGACAGGACGGCGTTGGAGGTGTGGCCAGGAGTGCGGAGTGGGCCCAGGCTCCCAGGGGCCACCTCTTTCTCCCCCTCTCTTGCACACACCTAGGCCTGGTCAGCATGTTGATGTATCTGCGGAGCTCAGCCGCATACTGGGCCATCTGCTCTGGTGTGGCATTCTCCCCTGGGTACACTGGCTCCAGTGGGGCTCCTTGGGCACCCCGCAGTGGTGGCAGCAACAGAGCCACACAGGTAGACAGGAGCAGCAGGGAGAGGCAGCAGCGTGTGGCAGCCATCTGATGAGCAGGGAGTGGACAGGTGGAGGTGCAATAGGACCCTGTCTGCAGATCCTTCTATGCCCAGGAAGCTGGGCCCACCTGCCCAGCCCCTGAGCTCATCACCCATCTCTCCAAGCCTGGAGGCAGGGAGGCAGAGCTGAGCACCCCACCTCCCAGACACTGCTCTGGAGGGCACAGGCAGCCCTTCCAGTAAGCAGCAGCAGCCAAAGGTCAGTCAGAGCCTTGGCAAGGTACAAAAGTGTAGCAGAGAAGAAGGGAGACATGAGACCTGGAGATAGGAGGCAGAAGTGGGATGGGGATTCAAGGGAAGGGACTGGTGGGAAATAGGGGGGACACTCCAGCCCACCCACGGGCACAGGGCACAGAATGAACTTGTGAAACAAGGGCCAGAAATCCACGGCCTGGTAGGTCTGACCCTCCCCCCAGGGTAGAGACATAGTTATGGATCCTGGAGATCCAATCTTCCAGAGTGACAGATTTGTCCAGATGCAGAACAAGACCCAAGAAAGACCTTAGGCCTCACAAGGTCCCCAGGCCTGAAAGGCACCAACTCCTTCCCTCCATTCTGAACCTCAGCCCCAAGAAGCCCTCCTGAGCCCAAGGCAGGCAGAGCCCACTTACTCTGAGTGCAGAGAGCAGGTGATGGACGAAGCAGGCACCTGCCTCAGGCCAGATGGGTCCCCCTGCCCTCTTGGATGTGCCCCTTTATAGTCCTTCAGTCTCCCACCAGAGTCCCCGCCTCCTGTCAGCCTCTGTCACTCCCCAGCCCTCACCCCTTCCTCTCACTGTCTCCCTGGCACTTGCAACGCCAGCACAGGGACCGGGAATGGGAGGAGGACAGGGCAGTACTGTCGGTGCCAGCCGAGCAGCATAATGGGTAAAACTGGGTCACTATAAAAGTCTCAAGTCTCCTGTGGTCCCCCACTCCAGATGCCCCTTCCCTTTGTGTGCCAGGACAGGTTCGACTCAAGAAGATCTGGATTTGGGGCAGTGCCTGTGGCTCAAGGAGTAGGGCACCGGCCTCATATGCCAAGGGTGGCGGGTTCAAACCCAGCCCCCAGCCAAAAAAAAAAAACAGCAAAAAAAGAAAAAAAAAGAAAAGAAAAGTTAAAAAAATAAAGAATCTGGATTCTGAGACTTCAGGATGACTGAAAGTTTTGGTCATAGGCCTTGGAAACACCCTTCCCATCTCCCAAGGACCAAACCACTCATCAAATAGTTTGGCTGTAGCTCCAAGCCTCCAGGGATGAAGGAAGGAAACTTGGGCCTTCTTTCTAGTTTGCATCTAAAACAAGGTGGGAACAGGGAATGGGCCTCAGGCCCTTAGGCAACGTGGGAAGGAGTGGGTTCCAGGCACAGAGTTGGTATACAGGATGCAGAATGAGAATACATGGCTGGATTCAGGAGGAATGGGAGTGGAGGGCCAATTTCTGGTGGCCATTTTCCTTCCCAGAGCCCCTTCTCCAGGATTAATAAAAACTAGCATCACTTGTAAAGCCTCAAAGAGTTCCCAGTTTAATCACTTCTAACAACCCATTTTACTAATTCAGAAATTGAAAATCTGCTCAAAGATGTTAAGTAACTGTCTCTAGACCACACAATTAATCAGTGGTAGACCCAGGGTTTAAAACAAAGACTAACTCCAAAGTGTAAATCCAAACTTCTTTTTTTCTATGTGAGCCTGAAGTATTGCTATCATTTCCCATTTGGGGGCTGAGAAGCCTGAGGCTCACAAAGGTAAAGACACTCACTCAAGATTTCACAGCTATGGCCAGGCACCTGGCTCACACCTATAATCCTAGCACTCTGGGAGGCCAAGATGGGTGGATTGCCTGAGCTCAGGAGTTTGAGACCAACCTGAGCCAGAGCAAGACTCCGTCTCTAAAAATAGCAGGGCATTGTGGCGGGCACCTGTAGTCCCAGCTACCTGGGAGGCTGAGGCAAGAGAATTATTTGAGCCCAAGAGTTTGAGGTTGGTGTGATGCCAAGGCACTCTACCGAGGGTGGCAAAGTGAGATTCTGTCTCAAAAGAAAAAAGGAAAAGATTTCACAGCTATCTTAGTCTCAAATTCTAGCTTGGATTCTCAACCCCACTAATCCTACCCTCACCCTCAGGCCCACCAGAAGCCTCTGTGTGTCTTCTGCCCAGTGTCCCTTCCCAACCCCAATCTCCTCTCAGCTCAGGCCAAGAAATAGTAATTGGCTGTGTCTAAATGACACCTTGATGCCTGTGTAGGAAGCAAAGGACTGCTTAGCCCTGAGGTTCTGCTGTCCCAGATCAGGACACCAAGAAATGTGTGCATGGAGGGGGGAGAGTGGACTGTGATTGGGAAAGAGGGGACTGGATGTGACACCCCAGGGATCTAGCATGATAGGCTTAGAGGTAAGATGGGCCTGAGCCCCAATCCTGCCTTTTCCCAATTATGTGAGACTGGGAAAGTAATTCCTTTAGCTTTTCTGAGCTTCACTTTTCCTCTATAAAATGTCCTCACTGTAAAATGGGCTCAAGTCCATCTCAAGATAGGGAGGATAAAGGAAGGCTCAGTAAGCAGCTGTGTTTTGCCTCGTTCTTCTCTATTCTGATTTCTGCAACAAGAACAATAATGTTTCACCAGACAGCAATTTACATTCCACAAAGCAAGGGTGGAGGTCGTTCTGTCTCAGCAAACCCAGGCCCTTTTTTACAGTTGGCTGGTCCCAAGCAGAAAACTGAGTTGGCTAGTAGAGACTGTGGTAATCCACCAGGGGGCACCAGGTTCAACCCTAGTTCCAAAGGTTTAGGCTCCCTTAGGGATCATAGGCTGGGGAACCTTTTCTGGCTGCCACTCACATTGGAACCCAGCCCCATCAGAAGATGGTGGATCTGGGCATTAACTCAGGTGCCAGGCCATTTATAGTTCTGTGGTAAACCAGCTTTGTCAGTGCCTAGGAAATAACAGGTACACCACAAATCTCAACTGAACCTACAGCTTTCATTTTCTCCTTTGGAAACATCAGATTCCTCTCCTGGGTCCTCTGGGGGATGTAGTGAAAATCAAGGAGAAAGTGGTAATAGATGTGCTTTCCACACTGCATGGGCATGTCGAGAACAGAGTGATGGTTCTAACTCATCCCATGTGTCCCTTCGGTGCCTGCCACAGAGCCTGGCTTAAAGAAGGCACCAATTAATCACTCATCAGCACATGTGCTAATGGAGATGACAATGGTCCCTCTCCCTCTTCCCAGCTCCATGCCCTCTGGGACAGGGAGGATGGCGGCCTCTGACAGTGTTGGGGATGGAGTCAGTGCACTGATCATGAGATTGGGGGAGGAACATACCAGACATGCCAGGGTCCAAGACAGGTAAATGAGGGCCCCTCACATATATGACCACAAGGGCAGGAGTTTGGCACCATATCCCCCCTCACCCTCCACCAGCTTTCGAATCTCAATCCCTGCTACTTTCAATTACTAAGCAATCGGCAGTTATTTGTGGCACATCCATGCTAGGCCTCATACCAGGCAGCCCCTTGAGGGCTGAGTGGGAAGAGATGAAGAAGTAAGGGCTCTGCAAGGAGGTCAGGGCCCAGGGAGGAGCCGGGGCATGGCCTTGGAAAGTGAAGAAAGGGGGAGGAATAAGTATACAGCAGCCATTCCTATACCCTGGGTTTTTATTTCATTTTTTTACTTTATTTATTTTATTTATGATTTTCTTTTTTGAGACAGGGTCTTCCTCTGTCACCCAGGCTGGAGTACAATGGTACAGGGGTCACTACTCAGATCTCTCGCTCACACCCCTCAGAAGGAACCAACTTTTCAGACACCTTGACTTGAGAATTCTGGCCTCCAGAACTGTCGGTTAAACCACTCAGGTTAAGGGGGGGTGCAGTGGCTCACGTTTGTAATCCTAGCACTCTGGAAGGCTGAAATGGATAGACTGCTTGAGTTCAGGAGTTCAAGACCAGTCTGGCCCTGTCTCCACTAAAAATAGAAAAGTTAGCTGGGCATCCTGGTGGGTGCCTTAGTCCCAGCTACTCAGGAGGCTGAGGAAAGAGGATTGCTCAAGCCCAAGAGTTTGAGGTTTCTGTGAGTTACAATGATGAGACAGCATTGTGTGCCAAGGATAAAAGAATGAGATTCTGTCTCAAAAAAAAAAAAACCACTCAGTTTGTGGTACTTGGTCATGGTAGCCCTAGCATATTAACACAGCAATGCAACCACCATCTGATTCTCTTGGAATACTCACTCTGGGGGAGCCAGCTACCATGTTAAGTTCTATTGTCCCAAGAACATCATGCTGGAGAGGTCACATATAGGTACCACAGTCAACAGCCAGCACCACTTGACAGGCATGGGAGTGAGGCTTCCTGGGTATCAGCCCCATGGAGCCTTCAGGCCAACCTCCAACTGTAACTGCACATGAGACTCCCAGTAAGAACTGTCCAGTTGGGCCCTTCCCAGCCCTGACCCGCAAAATAACTAGTATAATACAATGGCTATTCAAAGCAGTTAAGTTTCAGGGTAACTTGTACATAACATAGTAAGCAAAACACTTGCCCTTTCTTTCCCATCCCTTTCTTGTCATGGGAGAGAACACAGATGGGGTGATTGTGGGCCACCTCCAACCCTGTAGATGAGGGCAAGGCAAAGCCACAAAATATGAGCCTGGGCCCTTGGATGCCCTCATGGAGCACAGCTGCCAACTCCCCAGATCCCACTCACATTTTATGTAAGAGAGAATAAAGTACACTTCCATTTTGTTTAAGCCATTGTTAATTCCACCTCTGTTTTTTTCTTCAACACCTCACACACACTTGCTCCCTCCCACAGACTCACAGTCACACACTCCCACCTCTGTTTAAAAAAGAAAAAATCTAAACATCCCAGCAATATGATATGTATAAAACACATGGCCCAGTGTCTGACATATGAATAAATGCTTTTTTTAAAAGGTTGCAACTGTTATTGTCATTACCATATCCAACATTTCCTCTGGCTAACACATAGGTTGAGTCTGATCAGCAGTGGATTAACCTCCTGTTCAACGGTCCTCATAGTGGACACGAGGTGAACCCATGCCACTGATGGCCAACCAAACATGTCATGCTGGGCAGAAATGGTCTGTGGCTATGCATAAATCAGTTTTATCAGCCCCCAAACTGACCACAGCTCTCCCAAGCTGACCAACAGATAGAGAACCATGGATGCCAACACACAGACACATCCTCCCACTACCCAACCACACAATGAACCAAAGCTCCAGGCAGTTGCTGTGTGCTCCCACCTTACTTATCCTGGTGCAGAAGAGAAGATAGGATACAAAATGGTATGGGAAGTGGGTCTGAGAGAAAGAATGGGGAAAGGAAGCCAAAGAAAATAACTCTATCTCCAGGAAATCAGGAAAAGCTTCTGAGAGGTGACCACCACTGAAGGTGTTTTCCCAGCTGAAGAGGGAAAGGGCGCTGCAGGCAGGGACAATATCAGGGCAAAGGTAGGCCATCATAATAATCCATATAGTTTGTGACCTCTACAGGGCCCTGGCCCTGCCTCCTCTGCCTCACCCTTCTGGCCCTACCTCCAGGGAGACTGGAGGGCAGCACTGGAGAAGGTGGATATCAGAGCTTCTAGTTCCCTAGGGCAGGTTGTGTCCAAGCAGGGGCCTCCCCTGCAGCTACGGCAGAATCAGTTTCAGAGACTTCTCTCCTCCCAAAGCCTCCTTACTGCAAACAGTCCTGTGTGGCTCTTGCCCTACACAGGGATGCCACCCAACCTTCCTGCCCTTCTTACCCTCTCTGGGTCTGGGGGTTTGGCCTCAACCTGATTCTCCCCCTCATCTCCCAGCCTCCTACCTCAGACTTGGGCAGCTCCTACTGAACTAGAAGCCCAGGATAGAGCCCCCCCAAACAGAGGAGGCTGTGTCTGAGGGGGGAGACACAGATCCTTCCTTCAGGGGACCCTACACATAGAAGGGAGAGAGGACACACAGAACTCTCAGTGAACAGAGCTGGGCATCCAGACAGAAGAGGAAGAGTGTAGATTGGGGCAATCAAGGCAGGCTTCCTGGAGGAAAGAGGCTGGGAAGGATTTCAGGGGAATACCCTGCAGGCAGGCTCTGGAATGGGTGTAGAGTGGTGAAGGATTGGAGTTGGATTCCAATTCAAATATCCACAGCACCTTTAGACTTCAGTACCTAGTCCAGTGGAGGGAAAATCAGGATGTCCTTATGGGCTTGCCACTATGAAGGCACATTTAGTGATTTATCCACTGAGTGTGAATTCAGCAAGATGGGGAGAGGGTGGTTGCTGGAGGAAAGGGCAGCCTGCACACTCCCCCTGCTCCTCTACTCAGGAAATGGGGACAGTAATGGCCAGCCTTCCCATGAGCACGCACTACCCACCTTGCCCCCCCAAAGAGCTCTTCCTGCACAGCCCCATCTTGGATCCCACTCCACCTCCAGCCACCATTGCTCAGGACGCTAGTAATACCACTCCTGGGAGAACCGCCCTGAGCCCGGGTGTTGGTGCCTGGCGGATTGCTCCAACCACTCCTACAGTCTACAGTTTTGCGAGGTGGGGAAGGCGGTGTGGTCTGCATCTACTGTCCTAGGCTGCCTAGCATGCTCCCTTCCACTTCTCCATCCTCGGGGGACTCTTGTTCTTGCTCCACCTGCCCCTTGCAAGATCTCCCTCAGGTCCACAGCTAGCGCTCCTTCCAAAAGAGGCCTCTGGTCTGGGCCCTGTCCAGCCCCGGACGGTAGCTCCTAGCAGCTACCAGAAGAAGGAAGCCCCACTCCTCCCCAGCCTTGTCCTGAGGCGCCTTTGGTCTGAGTTTCTGTCTTCTCTTCTCCAGCCTTTGCACCTCCACCCTTCACTCCCACCAGACGCCACCTCCATGAAGGAGAAAGGAAATGCCAAGACATACTCCGTTTCTGTGAAATTTGCTCTTTATTTTGGGACCAGGAAAGGACCACACACAGTCCTCCAAACCAGGAGGCCAGGCCCGGAGAAATGATAGGAGTTCACCCTTAACCCTCCCCAGTCACAGGGGGTTTGGGAGGGGAATCCAGGTTCCGCGAGCAGATGCAAATATGCAAATAAGGTCGTTTAGTTAGCATAACTCCCAGGAGGCCTTAGGGCTCATCACCACATGTCGGCGCCCTCTGACCTGCTGTAGAGAAAAGAAAAGGAACTGAATCTGGGGAGGCAAGACTGGGAGAAATCGTAGGTGATAGTGCCAGGTTGGGGCTTCCGTGGGGCGGCTGGACCAGACCGCCCTCCAGGAGGCAGGGTGTGTGGTGAGGCAGGTGCCTTTACCGCTACCTGGCCAGTTGGTCTTCGCCGTCGGGAAGGAGCAGTTTGGAGAGGAGAGCTTCCGGGCTGTCACGTTTCCCATATCTAGGGGCGGGGCCACAAAGAGGTGTGGTCATTTCTAGTCACACCCTTAGGCAGAGCCAGATGGACAGCACGAACTCTACAGGCTCTGAGGGGCCCCCCCGCCCCGCGCATGCGCTCACCGCTGCCGGGTGACCAAGTTGAGGTAGTGGCGCAGGGAGGTGTAGTAGCGGTTCAGCTCCTCAGGGGAGGCGTCTTCGCCCGGAGCCTCGGGTTTGATGGGATAGGCGTCGACCAGCGCCCCCAGGCAGGCGAGCAGGGCCAGAAGCACTGTGGCCATAGCAGGCCACGGCCTACGCACCGTCACCATCTGAGAAAGGAACATTGGCGTGCCGATCATGCTGAGCCTCGGCCCTCAGAGGCTGGAGGCTGTGGCTGCCGTCGGGCCCACGCTCCAGCAGCCTATCTGGAGCTGGTGTTGGGACCAAGGCTCAGCCACCAACTTGTATGTTCTCAGGCACCGCACGGACTGTGGTCTCAATTTCCTCACCTGTCAGAGGGCCCTGCTTACCGCCCTACCTCCATCCCCTCCCCGGCTGCTGCCCAGATGGCGGAAGAGGGCTATGCTGGCAATGGGGCTTCCAAGCCTCTCCTTCCCATCTCTACTGGCTCCCTTAAAATCCAACAGCCCCTCCAGCCTCCGGGACAGCTTCCCAACACTCACCCCCAGCTTTCACTATCCCAGCCTCAGTTTCCCCACAAAACAGCCTAGGTTCCCCAGTACCGCATCATTCGCAAGCCCCCAGCCACTCACAGCAATAGCTCCAGAAGCGAGATGAGCAAAAGGTGAAGACAAAGGGGAGTCCCAAGGGCTGCACTGCTGCGGGTCAGGCTGGGGCCTTCTCTGCTCAGAGCTTACCCTGTGCTTATATCCCGCCTGGAAAGGGAGGGGGAGTCCCAAGGGGAGGGGGAGCCAGCAAGGGGAGGGCCTTTCCTCCTCCCTCCCTCCACCCCCCATCGGATCACTAAGCTTACACCCAGCCAGTGTGTGCGTGATGTCTGGTGGTGGCTGAGGGGGCAGCTGCCATGTTCAGATTTGAGTCCCACTGGATGGGGCACCTAGACTGAAACCCACATTCACCCCACAGTGCACCAGTGTGGCAGTTCTACCCTCTGGAGGATCTAGACTCCTGGGGCAGCATCTAGGACCAGGGCTGAGATACCATTTCCATAGCCTGTCCATGAGTGGGAGTGGAGAGTAGCGGGAGGAAACGTTTCCTCCAGCCTGTGGGACCTGTGGCCACTCTTTTCAAAAGGCAGCCCTTTCAGCCTCCCTGTGGTAACACCTCAGAGAAAGGCTAAGAAATGGCAAGACCTATGGGGGAAAGTCTTCTGGAGGCAAGGATGGGAGCATATGACCTTGACTCCTGGCCCTCAGTTTATAATGTCCTTGGGTAGGTCTTCTCTGGACACTCATTATGTCCTTTGTCCACTAGAGGGGTGGGGAGAAAGTTAGGAGGAGGCAGAAGCCAGTGCCCTTCCCAGAAGCAGCTGAATCAGCCTCTGGTTCGTGTATCCTGGCACATACAGACCCAGTGCAGCCATGCCCTACCCAGGGCCCTCTCCCAAGGAGACCCCCAACCCCAACCAGGAGTCATCCAGGGCACTGCTATCTTCTGGGACTGAGTGATGCCAAGCTGCCCAACCACATGCCACTGTCCCCAGCCCACTACAGTTTCCACTGGGCTTTGGGGCCAAGATCCTCACCCAGAGCCTTTGAAAGAAGAGGAAAGGGCCAGTGTTTATTAAGCACCTACTGTGTACACAAAATTTTAAGCCTAGCTGGGCGCAGTGGCTCATGCCTATAATCCCAGCCCTCTGGGAGGCTGAGGTGGTGGATTGCTTGAGCTCAGGAGTTCAAGACCAGCCTGAGCAAGCGTGAGAAGCTATTCTCTAAAAATAGCCAGGCTTGGCTCCGCGCCTGTGGCTCAGCGGGCTAAGGTGCCAGCCAGGTACACCTGAGCTGGTGGGTTCAAATCCAGCCCGAGCCCGCCAAACAAAACAACAATGACGGCTGCGACCAAAAAAAAATGGCCAGGCGTTGTGATGGGCACCTGTAGTCCCAGCTACTTGGGAGGCGGAGGCAAGAGACTCGCTTGAGCCCAGGAATTGGAGGTTGCTGTGAGCGGTAATGCCACGGCACTCTATCCAGGGTGACAGCTTGAGGCTCTGTCTCAAAAAAAAAATAATAAATAATAATAATAATAAAAACATTATGTTAGGTAAGTTGATAGGATATAGTAATAAATTAAAACTTTTAAATAAAATGAGAAGGATTAGAAGTAAAGGAACTTAGTTTAACTTTAAGGTGTGTTGAGTTAAGCTATGGGAAAGGAATAAACAGAAAGTGCAGTATTGATTTCAGTTTCTTCACAGAGCAGGGCTAGGAAGTGAGAGTGTTGAAGGTTCTTCTAACTTTGGAGACGGATTGTAGTGGAGCCGGTGAGGGGACTGGAGGGAAGTTAAGGATAAGTAGTGGAAGTTACTGTAGAATTTTATGGAGGAGCTGGAGGAAGAAGGGGGTAAAGAGGTCCGGAAGTGTACTGAGAGACAACAGGAAGAACTCTGAGGGTCAGTTAGAGGGGAAGAGTCAGGCGGGGAGGAGTCAGAAGACAGTTTGGATTGGTTGCCGGGGAAGTAGGAAGGAGAGGGTGCCGGCAATTGTGTGGTCGAGGGAGGAGCCTAGTATGGCGGGGGAAGGTTTGAATAGGTTGTTTTGCGAGATGGAGAGTAGAAAGTTTTTTGTTACAAGAATGTTGGAATTACCTGAACATAAATTAGGCTTGGTTTTAAGATAGGAGAAGTTCTGAACATAGGGGACCTCGCTCCATTTGCTAAGGCGCTTACAACAGTTTTTTTTTTTGCAGTTTTTGGCCGAGGCTGGGTTTGAACCCGCCACCTCTAGTATATGGGGCTGGCGCCCTACTCCTTTGAGCCATAGGCGCCGCCCACAATAGTTATATAAGTTTTTGATCAAAGAAAAATTAAGTGAATTATAGCTTGGTTAGATACTTTGGTTATTTAGCTTGTAAAGTGGCCAAACCTGGGTAGAGAGCTTAATTCTTTGAGTTTTTAAGTTTAATCCTAATTTTACCAGGTGGCGTAATAAGTACCCTAAGGGGAAGTTAGGTGGGATAGAATAGCCTGCACCCATGGCGATTCGTCGCGGAAATAAAGCATGAGCAGAATCACGGGAGGACCAGAACAAAGCCAGGAACTTTCTTCACCGCATTATTGTGGCCAAGAAAACAGGACACAGGTTAAGATGGTCGCCACCATACTTAATCTGCATCAGACCCTTGGGGCCGAGGAGAGCTTGAGACCTGGCGCCAGGAATTTTTGTGCGAGGCATGGAAGCACTGACCTAGGCCACGCAAGGTTAAGGGAAATTGGGAACTCAAGCCTCGAGAAATGGGTGAATCGCCAGGAATGTAAGCAACCTAGCCCACGATTTAGGAAAACTTGCTCCCATAGGGGTACTTACTGAGTTCAGAGGAAGTGGTGTGCGTGCTGGTTATGGCGCCTTGGCGGATGGACACAAGCCAAAGGTGGTGGTGAGTGGCGGAGTTGCGAGAAGAAGATAGGGAGCTCTCAGGAACTTGGAGCGTTCCCTAATTAGATCCCGCTTCTGACACCAGATGAAAGGGGGGCACTCGACCGGCATAAAACTCACAGAACACCAAGGCTTGTATGAAAGGTCTTTATTGGCAAGGGAAGCTGCAGAGTAGCATTAAGGAGGTGGTGAGAGAGAGAGAGAAACGAGAGAAAGAGAGGAGAGGAGAGAAGGTGGGGGGGGAGAGAGAGATAGAGATACAAGACACATGGGCGAGAGAGGGGGAGAAAGAGAAGAGAAGAGAGAGAGAAGACACACAGGGGAACAGAGGGGGAAGAAAAAAGAGAGAGAGTAAAAGACAGGGCATATGATATAGACTCGGTTAGGGGAGGTGATGGGATGGTAGAATAGCCAATAAGGTGTTACAGCTCTGGCATGAAGAGCCATAGGGGGCGGGCCATAAGTTTGAGCTTTTCAGTGGCTAATTGGGAAAGGGAGATGAAGTTTTGCAATTATCTAACACTGGGCTCAAGTGATTCTCCTGCCTCTGCCTCCCAAGTAGCTGGGAGGCGCCCACCACAATGCCCAGCTATTTTTTGGTTGCAGCAGTCATTGTTGTTTGGCGGGCCCAGGCTGGATTTGAACCCACCAGCTCAGGTGTATGTGGCTGGCGCCTTAGCCGCTTGAGCCACAGATGCCGAGCCAAATTTTTTTTTTTTTTTGTAGAGACAGTCTCACTTTATTGCCCTGGGTAGAGTGCCGTGGCGTCACACTGCTCACAGCAACCTCCAGCTCTTGGGCTTAAGCGATTCTCTTGCCTCAGCCTCCCTAGTAGCTGGGACTACAGGTGCCTGCCACAGCGCCCGGCTATTTTTTTTTGTTTTGCAGTGCGGCCGAGGCCGGGCTTGAACCCGCCACCTTCGGTATATGGGGCCGGCGCCCTACTCGCTGAGCCACAGGAGCCGCCCCGAGCCAAATTTTTGTCATGAGATCTTGCTGTTCTATTTGCAGATACTGTTTTGTTTTGTTTGTTTGTTTATTTTTGCAGTTTTTGGCCAGGGCTGGGTTTGAACCTGCCACCTCTGGCATATGGGGCCGGCGCCCTACTCCTTTGAACCACAGGCACTGCCCTAATTCTACCTTCTTAATCTCTCTCATAATGAACCCATTTTTCCACCCTTGCTGTCACTGTTCTAGTTGAGGTCTTTTTCAATCTCTGGCAGTACACTCCTGCTTGTAACATTTATATTGCTTCTAGCCACATGAAAGTGAAAGAAAGGAAAAGAGGGAGGAGAAAAAGAAGGAAGAAGAATGATTTATTCTCTGTAACAAGAAAGCTGGCATATGACTCGGCACCTGTAGCTCAGTAGCTAGGGCGACAGACACATACACCAGAGTTGGTAGGTTCGAACCCAGCCCGGACCTGCTGACAATGACAAATACAACCAAAGACTAGCCAGGCATTGTGGTGGGCACCTGTAGTCCCAGCTGCTTGGGAGGCTGAGGCAAGAGAATCACTTGAGCCCAAGAGTTTAAGGTTGCTGTGAGCTGTGATGCTACAGCACTCTACTGAGGGAGATATACTGAGACTTGTCTCAAAAAAAAAGAAAGAAATCTGGCATAGAGGCTCGGCGCCTATGGCTCAAGTGGCTAAGGAGCCAGCCACATACACCAGAGTGGGTGGGTTCAAATCTAGCCCTGGCCTGCCAAACAGCAATGACAACTACAAACAAAAACTAGCTGGGCATTGTGGTGGGCACCTGTAGTCCCAGCTACTTGGGAGGCTGAAGCAAGAGAATCAATCACTTAAGCCCAAGAGTTGGAGGTTGCTGTGAGCTGTGATGTCACTGCACTCTAGCCAGGGTGACAGCTTGAAGCTCTTTCTCAAAAAATAAATAAATAAATAAATAAATAAATAAATAAATAAATAAAATAAACAAAAGAAAAACCTACTATAACTCCCATCTCCCTTAGAGAGAATAATGGATTATAGGCCCTTACATGTGAAATTTCTGGATCAAAGATTATGAGCATATATATATTGCAGTATTGTTTTCTTCCTAATAGTATACTTCCAGAGTGGATTATAGTGTACTCCTGTTAGCCATCAATGAGTGGTATTAATTTTAAAATGTTCGCCACTCTGATAGATGGTAACTTACTACTGCTTTTTTTTTTTTTTGTAGAGACAGAGTCTCATTTTATCGCCCTCGGCAGAGTATTGTGGCATCACACAGCTCACAGCAACCTCCAACTCCTGGGCTTAGGCAATTCTCTTGCCTCAGCCTCCTGAGTAGCTGGGATTACAGGCGCCTGCCGCAACACCTGGCTATTTTTCTGTTTTGCAGTTCGGCCGGCCGGGTTTGAACCTTCCACCTTCGGTATATGGGGCCGGCGCCCTACTCGCTGAGCCACAGGCGCCGCTCAACTTACTACTGCTTTAATTTGCATTTGTAGGATTAGAAGGTGGAATCTTTTATTTTTTTTTTGAGACAGAGTCTCACTGTGTCACCCTCGGTAGAGTGCTATGGCATCACAGCTGACAGCAACCTCAAACTCTTGGGCTTAAGCGATTCTCTTGCCTCAGCCTCCCAAGCAGCTGAGACTACAGGCACCCGCCACAATGCCCAGTTATTTTTTTGTTTGTATTTGTCATTGTTTGGCAGGCCCGGGCTGGGTGTGAGCTGCCAGCCCTGGTGTATGTGACCAGTGCCCTAGCTACTGAGCTACAGGCACCAACCCAGAAGGTGGACTCTTTTTCCATGTTGGTTAGCCAGTTGTATTTTCCCTTTTGTACAGATACAAAAGTGTATTTTTGTTTGTTTGGGGGGGTCTTTTAATTATTTTTATTTTAAATAAAAAGACAGAGTCTCACTGTGTTGCCCTCAGTAGAGTGCTGTAGCATCTCAGCTCACATCAGCCTCTAACTCTTGCGCTTAAGCAAGTCTCTTGCCTCAGCCTCCCAAGTAGCTAGGACTACAGGCGCCTGCCACAACACCGGCTACTTTTTTTTGCAGTTGTCATTGTTGTTTTTAACTGGTCCAGGCCAGTTCAAATTTGCCACCCTCCTCAGTGCATGTGGCTGGCGCCATAACCTACTGTGCTACGTGCACTGAGCCAAGGGTTTTTTTTTGGGGGGGGAGGGTTGAGATAGTCTCAACTCTGTCACTCTGGGTAGAGTGCCATGGCATCATCACAGCTCACAGCAACCTCAAACTCTTAGACTTGAGCAATCCTCTCACCTCAGCCTCTTGAGCAGCTGGGGCTACACCACATGCCATCATAGCTAGTTTTTCTATTTTTAGTAGAGATGTGGTCTCACACTTGCTCAGGTTGGTCTGGAACTCCTGAGCTCAAGCAATTCTCAAGACCTGCCTCCAGTATTATAGGCATGAGCTGCCACTCCTGGCCAATTCAAAAGTTTTTAACAAATCTATTGATTTTGATCCCCCTCCCCATCCTATTTTCTCCCCACTCGTCTATTGTTTTTTAATCCATTTCTTTCTCATTTTTCTGTCACATCATTTCTCTCCCAGCAGCTGTTGAATAACAACTCCATCTCTATAATTTCCTAAGTACTTTGCCTGCATTGATTCTAGTTCTACCAAGGTAGTCATTGTCTCCATTTTACAGATGATGAAATCGAGACTCAGAGGATAAGTAATTTGCCCAAGGCACAGGCTAAGTATCAGAGCCAAAGCTCAAAGTCAAATCTATACAGAGCCTTTGTCCTATCCCCTACACCCATCTTCTCTTCCTATACATCATTTTCTGCTTTATCTGGCCTCTTACCTGTCATCATCATTGTCAGCGGAGGTTTATCTTTTTCACTTCCTCATTTTTCCCCCTGAGAATTCTTCATTTTCTTTGATGTTGTCTTTTAAACTGTCAGTGTTTCTTGCTTTCTTATCATCTGTCTCTGGGTTCCTTCCTTCTCCCATACCTCCTTCCCCTCAGCAAAGCCACTTGCTGTGGGGAGCTTATAGCTAGCCTCCCCTCCTCTCTTTCCATGTAGCGGCCTAAACCTGGTGAAATAAAGAAACACTGCAGGATAAGCCTGGGAAAGGATTAGAGAGTAGGAAAAAGTGAGTAGGGAAGGAAGGAAAAGAGTAGGTGGAAGTTGACAGGGGAGAGGCGAGATGGCTGTCCTATGCTGTATTCGTGAGAGGATGGCTAGGAATGTGACTTGGCAGGAGGAAATGTGAGCATAGAGGGTAAATCTGTGTTGACATAGTCACAAGGGTTTGGGACTGCCATGAGAGAGAAGATGTGTAGGTTTGAAAAAGAGATTGGGAGCACCATGATCCTACATGGGGCCAGAGTCTCAGAGAGGCAGAACATGTGGGTCTCAGGGAATAGTAGTGACCAATAGGAAGAGACCCCCCAGACAGGTGGAAGTACAACTGGGTCTGCTAACTGGACCAAGTTTATAAAGCCTCCCGGGGCAGATTTGGCTCTGGCCCTCATCTTCCAAACCATAGTTTGGTCATGTCTCTTCATAATATCCCTGCCTCCCCCAAGCCCCAGTTAGTTACAGAGCATGACTCCATGGCCAGAAGTAATACACAATTTGAAGGACACTAAGATCAAGGAGACAAAGGCAGACCTGGCACTGTTGGCTCACAATTTGGACAGTGAGGATGGTAAAAGGGATCGGGACCCCTTCTTCCCCATGGCTCACTTTGATGTCACCTCTGCCAGGTTACATGAGCTGATACCACATACATCTAGCCTGAGTCCCCAGAGTGCTAGGATTACAGGCATGAACTGCCACCTCTGAGAGGAGCCCCTGCCATGCTGAAAGGCCGTCTGATCTTCCCCTTATCCGTGTCAGTGCAGGGCCCATTACTACCAGGCACTCCCGTTGCTACCCTCTTCTCACATCAGTTTGCAGACAGGTATGTGGATATAAATCATTATGTGGAACAACCTGAACTAAGAACCAGCCCCAGCCCTAGACTCTCCAGTGACAGCCTCCCCAGTGGCCCCCACTGTCCTCCTTGTCCTCCTACCAGAGCTAAGGGGAACTGAGTAAGGAAGAGCTCCTTCTATGGCACCCCCTTGTCCCCAGCCAAGGCCCAGCTCATGCTGATTTTCCTTTTTAAGTTTTTGCCTCAAATCCAGCCAACTTGGTTCATGCTTAAACCCTAGACCACAGAAGAAATCATAGAGTCACACAACTGAGGCTTCTCCAATTCCCTGGCAAAGCTCTGACAAGAGAGGCAGGAACCTGAGGAGTCAGCTAGGGCAGTGGCCAGACCATAGGGGAGGAGGCAGGGGCTCCTCTCAGCACCAGTTCTCCCACATGTCTGAGGAGGCCCAGAGCTCTGGCCCAGCCCAACCAGAGCCCCCTTCAGCTTTTTTCTCTCTTTGCTCTGGCAGTGGGCAGCCAGGTGAGCCAGGAGCTGTGTTATACCAAGGAGAAGCTGGGGGAAGAGGCTGCATATACCTCTCAGATGTTGATACAGACTGCGTGCCTAGAGGGGGAGAACCTCCTCACACCTGAGGCACTTGGCCTTCACCTTCAGGCAGCTCTCACTGCCAGTAAAGTGCAAGTATCACTCTATGGAAAGTGAGTCTGGCTGAACCCCTGGGAGGTGAAGTGCAGGGTTAAATGTGCTGTGGCAGTTCTAGAGTGGGAATTCTCCTCTGCTGATATCCTATGCCCCTGGCTGTCGCAGGTCCTGGGATTTGAACAAAATCTGCTACAAGTCAGGAGTTCCCCTTATTGAAAATGGAATGATTGAGCGCGTGAGTATCCTGAGCTGTTCCTTGAGGTGGGATAGTGGTAGAACCTTTGCTGTGGCAAAGGAGGACTCTGAGAGACACTGGGAGGCTAAAAGTAAGGGGAGGCTGAGAGCTGTGGCTGGGAAGCCAAAGCAGGAAGATTGCTTGAGGCCAAAAGTCTGAAACCAGCCTGAGCAATAGTGAGACCCCAGGCATGGTGGCACGTACCTATAGTCCTAGCTACTCAGGAGGCTGAGGCAAGAGGATCACTTGAGCCCAAGAGTTAGAAGTTGCTGTGGGCTAGTCTGACGCCCCAGCCTCTACCCAAGGCAACAGAGTGAAACTCTATGTCAAAAAGGGGAGGGGCCCTTAGGGACAAGACTGATATCGCATGGGATGTCCCTTGCAGATGATTGAGAAGCTGTTTCCATGTGTGATCCTCACCCCCCTGGACTGCTTCTGGGAGGGAGCCAAACTCCAAGGGGGCTCTGCCTACTTGCCGTGAGTGTACCACAGCCGCTCCTGGGGCCCCACTGCACCTCCACCAGGGACTTCCCCAGCAGAGAAGTGGGGTGGGAGTAAAGAGGACAATCAAAACCTAACTACCTCCTAATTCCTAATTACTTCCCAGGCCAGCATCAGACCATGAGCTTCCCCAAGGCTCTCTCCACTTCCCCCTTCTCCTTACCTCTTAAGCAAAAGAAGATCTGTCTTATTTAGACAAAACAGAACACAAAGATCTGAGCAAAGGAGAAAAAAGATCCCTAGAAAGAGACTGGGAGGAATTAACTAGGTCTCAGCTAAGCTACTGCTTAGGCCAAAAAGAAAACCTGTTATAGGCAGGTGTCCATATGATTATAGTAGAACCAAGTAGACAGCTTGGTAAGGGACTCAGTGGGGCTTTGTGGGCACTTTCTGTGTGTTTAGTATGTCCATCTTGAGATTCAGCCCCTTGTATCTACCCACCACTCATTGCAGCAACCTGGTTGATTGATGCCATTTGGAAGCACTGAGAAGCTGATCCTTTTACACCCTCCATATGGAGGGACAAATAAGAAGAGGGGTACAGATAAGGGTGGGGTACAGCAGGGGTCCCGTAGCAGTAGTTGAGGGGGTGGATATTGATCCCTGACCCTCACCAACCATAGGCTCTCCCCCCAGGGGCCACCGTGATATCCAGTGGACCAACCTAGCCTCCCTTGAGGGCTTCCAAGAGCTGCTAGACAAGGCACAGGTGGGCCAGGCCTACATGGGGCGGCCCTGTCTACACCCTGATGACATTCACTGCCCACCTAGTGCTCCCAACCATCACAGCAGACAGGTGAGCTCCAGCCAAGTCTGCCAGGGAAAGGGTACATTTCCTCCCTTTTCCCTGCTCATATGTTTCTCTGTTCTGAGAAGGAGCTGATTGTGCTTTTCGCTCTGTTCCCCATTTCCTGGACATTGGTACCCTGCCGTCATTGTGCTAGATGAGTGTTCCATTTCCATTCTATTCTCCTAAGGAACCCTCAGATGGTATATTATCCCTTTTTCTTTTTCTAAGCCCAAACAAGGCTGGACTTTATCAAAATAGACTTGTACAGGCCAGGTGTGGTGGCTCACACCTGTAATCCTAGTACTGTAGGAGGCCAAGGCAGGTGGATTGTTGAGTTCAGGAGTTCTAAACCAGCCTGAGTAAGAGTGAGACCCTGTCTCTACTAAAAATAGAAAATTAGCTGGAGGGCACCGGCCCCATATACAGAAGGTAGCGGGTTAAAACCTGGCCTCAGCTGAACTGCAAAACAGAAAAAGAGCCGGACGTTGTGGTGGGCACCTATAGTCCCAGCTACTCAGGAGGCTGAGGCAAGAGAATCACCTAAGCCCAGGAGTTGATGGTTGTTGTGAGCTGTGTGATGCCACAGAACTCTACCGAGGGCAATAAAGTGAGACTCTGTATCTACAAAAAAAAAAAAAAAAAAAAAATTAGCTGGACATGGTGGAGCATGCTTTTAGTCCCCAGCTACTGAGGAGGCTAAGGCAAGACGATTGCTCAAGCCCAAGAAAAAAAGACTTATACAAGGAAACTGAGAACAACATAGCTA
>CAUYON010165810.1:0-26879 GCA_963573935.1 Arctocebus calabarensis
ATATACATTCAGAAATATTTTGATCATACTGTTACAGATATCCTTCATGGCATTTCCTTGATCACTATATAAAGACATTAATACTCTACCTTTAATAAGTTTCGCCAGTACCCTGCTAAGATGCACCGTAGGTGTGTTCATTTACCTTCTTAAAGCACCGTGGAACCTCGCTGACTGTGCCCAGCTGCCTCTTACCAGGGCCAAAAGTCCACTTTTTTATTTTGTTATTTTACTTTTGTTATTCAGTCATATTCCAGATGTCATTCAGTGGGCAGTCAGGAGAAAGTTCTCGCTGTTCTCAAATCTTTTCTTCACATCAGTATTTTTGTCTGTAAAACAGGATAAAAATATAGTTCCTGCCTACCTCTTGCTTTCAATTAGAAGGCACATGGCAGAAGAGAAAATATTCAAAGAGGATAAAATTATACATAGAACAAAGGTCCTGTGTGGTAGAGTTGCATTGTACAGTTGTAAACTATCAAATAGATGTGGTCAGTAAAAAGTGGGAAGGATAGAAAATGAGAGGGAAGGATAGAATGAGAAAGAATAATCTTGACCATAGCAAATCATTCCTCTTATTTTTCTACTCACTAAGAACAACCCACCCCCTAAGTGAACAGGAGATAGCAACCTCACTCCTTCCCCATTCTCTGGGCCTCTGTCAGTGCGAGCATCTCGCGGGGATAGGTATGGCTTCCAGGGGTTAGATACATCCTTTTCTAATAAGAGCACCTATAAATGCAAGCTATCTAGTCCTCCAGCAAAGAAGTAGTCACTTAAATTAATGCAGGATAATAATAAAAATAATAATATCTGTGAGAGAAGACATATTCCCCTGGGGATTTCCAAGAATAATCTAGATTCTGCTTCTCAAACTAGCTGTGGTGAAACACTATTTTTTCCCAATATCTTTTACACTAACACTTTTATAAAATACAATAAAAGTTAATTACTAAAACAGCTCATGAACCGTCTTCTGAGGAGCAACGTTCTGGATTACGCACATTATTTAACACCAATAAGGAATGCTAAGCCCAATTTTGAAACTCAAAACACTCCTTAAAAGAGGACTTCATTTTATACTCACATGAAGACCTTTTATTGCCCTTAGAATATCTATTTCTTTCTCTCCTTGTTGATCAGTGGAGGTCCAATGCCATGAGGCTCTTATTTTAGCAACTCTCTGCCTCTTTCAACTTTTCCTGCCTTCATCATCACTACAACTTTTCCTGCCTTCATCATCACTACATGAGTTAGCACTTGGGCCCTAAACAATTTGCATTTCTGGTCATTTTCTTCTTCAATTCCTATGGCCCATTCTTTGGGGTCTTATCTGTAGTCGATAGGCTAATGGCACTGATCAATGACTTCATGCTAAAATACATGAACTCACAGCTCACTCTATGCGATGGAACTCAGCATATAAACATCTGTTTACTTGAGCCGGCTGCATTTAAGGTATTTTATTTGAAAGGATGTCATGAAAGATATAATCCCTTCCCTAAAGTGGACCATCATAGCACTACTTCTTATCATCAGACCTCATTCCCCACCACTCCTTAGACTAGGTAGGGGTGTTCCCTGAACATGTATCTGTGTTCTTATTCATGTTATTCAGTCATATTCCAGATGTCATCTTCTCTCCTACCCATCTTTCCAGGTCCTGCCCAAGTGCTGTCCTCATCACACACTTTCTGGAGAGAGATGCTCATGTGTGGATCTGTCCTTTTCCTGGAATCCTGTTGAACTTACAGCCATCACATTCAAGGCAGCACCACATCTTAGAACATCATTTGTCTTTTCTCCCCCACTGAATTGTCTACCCTTTCTAAGCAGTATCTTCATTTTCTGATGCAGTGATACTCTAATATTTTCGATTCATTGTTTATTGAGAGCAAGGCTGGATCCTTAACTCTCTAGGGTATATAAACACAAGCCTCCCCTCACCCCACCACCCGACAAAGAATTAACGATCTAGAGACTGAGGTCAGTTTTCCACTCTAAGGTATTTTATGCAACATTTGTCCTGACTCATGATAAAAATGTGAGAGGTAAAATAAATTTCAAAACTTATGTAGATTCTATTTTGCCCTTTGACAGTCACATGGAAATTAGCATATTAAAATTTTATGAAGTCCTGCAGGTGGACAATTTAACTTTATTTAAATCAGAGTTGCCCAACATAATTTGACCATAAAACACTTTAATCTAAAAACACCAATTAATATCCATCGAAACGAGCAGTCTTCAAAATGCAGCTTGGAGAAAGACTGATTGAATTAAAATTCCAAGCTTACAAGGGTATTAAAGAGTTGCTATTGATTTTGTTAGGTGTCATAATGGTATGTGGTTTTGTTTTTTTACAAAAGAGTCCTCTTGTTTAGGGTTGGCTGCTGAAATATTTATGGGTGAAATAATGTATAGTGTGAGATTGTTTTAACGATACTTTCCAGAAAAAAACAGAGTTGAGATACATAAAAGATTGACAAAATTGTGATAATTGGTAAACCCCTCATCATTAATACATAGGGGCTCATGAAAAAGTCTATTTCGTGAATGTCAGAAAAACTTTATTTTAAAGAGTCTGGCTTTTAAATTCTGTGATATTTGAATTGTATAAAGTCAGCCAAACTTTATCAATTTGGAATTCACCAATTCAAATTCTGTGATCATTAGGACGACATGTTAATTTGGTTAAACTGAAAATTTTATTTGCTTGGAAAATTGATCCAAAGTGAATATAAATGTTGAGTTTCCCCAAATATAGCAGAGGGTTACAGAGCCTCAGGGGCTCTGCTGTTGTCTCAGTAGTAGCACAGCGAACAGAGCAGGTACCAAGTGGGCACCTGTCTCCTCTCCCAAAGCTGCGGCTGTAATCAGAGAAACTCCAATTTAGTGTGAAGATCTACTTCACACTTCAGTTTTGGAAAGGAGTTGTTGGGTTTTGTTTGTGTTTTTCTGGTGGGGAGACAGACTCTCACTGTGTTGCCCTGGGTAGAGTTCCCTGGCATCACAGCTCACAGCAACCGTAAATTCTTAGGGCTTAAGCAATCCTCTTTCTCAGCCTCCTGAGTAGCTGGGACTACAGGTGTTTTTCACTATCCCAGGGTAGTTTTTCCTATTTTTAGTTGAGAAAGGGCTTTCTCTTGCTCAGGCTAGTCTAGAACTCCTGAGCTCAAATAATCTATGCACCTTGATCTTCCAAAGTGCTAGGATTATAGGCATGAGTTATGACACCCAGTAGGAAAAGGGATTATACTGTTTAAAAATATAATATGGAAGTGTGGAAACTACTGCTGTAAACCATGCTGCTTAACCCAGGTAGATGTGTTCCACTAGCCTTAATTTGGTGAAGCCCATCATTGTTTTGATTTAACTAGATTAAAAAATAAGTTGATATGTCTAATTCCCAGTCCTCCTTTCCTGTGCCTTCCCACAGAGCCCAGGGAGGGCCTCAGTTTAGCACTTTTCTTGGTTTGTGGTTTGTGGGTTGGCAGCTTGCTGGCAGCCAGCTTTCTACATGGTCTGATGCAAATCACACCCTGATTCTTCTCTTCAATTTGCAGAGGGTTAGGAATTTGCATGTCCCAGATGTGATACTCCAGGTTGAGTTAGCACTTGGAGTAGCTCCATACTACTCTACACAATCTGTAACTCGATTTCTAGGGGATTCTTTGCTTAAACAACACAAGAAGATGAGCTTGTTTCTTTCTCCAACAGACGTTCTAGGCACTAGTTCTTGCCTTCATCTGTACTAGAGGCATCTTGAAAAGCAAAGAATCCCATCAAGAGGATTTCACAGAATCCTGAAGAACTCAGGAAATACCTCTACATGTTCTTTATGCAATGAAGACATGGAGGCCAGGAAAAAGCTCTTTCTATTGCTTCCCTAAAGCCCAGGTCTTCATGTAGCCAGTAGTGTAGGACTGTACAGCATCAAATGTAGAGTCACAGTCTCAGGTTATGCCAGCTGTGCTACTCCTTGAGTTTGGACAAGTTATTTAGTCCAAGTTCCAGTTTCCTCATCAATCACAGGGTTGGAGTAATATCACCTATCCCATACAGCATCTGAAATACTTTTACTTAGGCCAGGTGTTCCCCCAGTGTCATTGTAAAATGGGAGAAGGCGAGATAAGTACTTTGTGTGAAATGAGTCTGAACATATTTCTGCTGTTAGTGTTATTGCTATTTTTCCACGGGCAGTGGTGGCGATGGTTCCTATAATGAAAATTATGCCCCCATGCTCCCCCATGGCTTTGTTAGTGAAGAAATCTAGATGAGCTAATCTCCCTTTGCCATCAAGATTAGCTTTGTTGAAGATCTTATCATGGTTCCAGGCACACTTGGGAACTAGGAAAGCAGGTTCCAGGTGTGATGACATTGTCCCATCGCAATCAGTGATGGTCAGAGGATCCTACTACTAGTGCCACCCAGGGGACTTCCATTCATTGAGCAATTAACTTCTGTAGTGATTCCATGTTTCAAACAACAAATGAGATCAATTCAGTGTAATATTTCTGGTGCAGTTATCTTAATCTAATTAGTCTGGCACCGCTTTCTGAAAGCCAAGGCCACTGGGGCATACTTCCAACCACCGGAGATGGAGTGCCATTCCCTGCCAGAAAGCAGACAGTGGTCTTTCCAGGAATAAGACCTGAGACATAGACTTGGTTACTGGACCCAGTTCTTGACTCTTCTGCTCCAGCTATCATTTCCTTTTACTTCCTCTCTTCATTTCCAATTTTTTTTTTAAATAGGTAAGAGACATTGTGCCAACCAGACTGAGGTTTCTTCTATTGATGAATGAACTTGCTAAACAGATCCTCTCTTCTTTAAAGTACATAAATCTCTGCAGAGAGGCTTCAGTTTGATTTTAGCCCATGTGAACAATGAGACAGCCTCAGGAGGCCAACTTTAAATACTTCAGAACGGAGCTTCGTAACAAAGACTCCCAAAGTATAGGCAAGCCAATCAAAGAAAAATGTCAAACTCCAAATGCCCTCCCAGCTGAGCAAAACGTCAAAGGTGCTGCTGCAGAGGGAAGAATGGATCTCCACATAATGTATATGCAGGGAGAGGGGAGAAAGAAAAGGCGATAGTATCCAATTTATGAATATTTATAAAACAATCATTAGGCTTGGCTAGAACACGCAGTCCTTCTCCGAGTTCACTGCTGGGAAACAGTAATGAAATGCATGGAATTATTCAAATGGAGGCGAGAGGAGATTTAATTCTGTATGTTTAGAAATCCACCAGCATTCTCCAAGCTGGTATCGAAGAAGGGTATGGTAAATGAGCTCAAGGTAATCCTGTTCTTGCACTGGGTGGAGAAAAGCAACTCAGCCTCAGATTTCAGAACCAGAAATCAGTCACTAGTCTCATCAGGTCAGAACCCGGCCACCACTTCCCTGGTTAGTTGGTCTTTAACTAATGTCCTCCACACTCCAGTTTTGAGCTACAGCTGCTCACCCCACCGGGCTGCCTCTCCCATTTATGAAGCATGTGGTGACTGCTTAGAATGTGGCTGAAATAGTTCCTCTGTAAGAGGAACAGCTTGGGTCTTTTTTTTTTTTTCTTGCAAGACAATTTAGTAATGTGCTTCTGAAAAGGACTTCTATTAGGAAAAATTCTTCTCGTGTACATTTATTCTGGGCCAGGCTTCTAAGAACTGAGGCAGTGGTCTAAGTCAGAGCTTCCTAACCATTGGGGTGCAGGGCATGGCTGCACCCTGACAGCAAGCCGTGAGTAGGCCAGGAGCCATGAAGGATCATGTGTTTCCAGTGCGAAAAATGTTCAACCTTCTTTACAGTCATTGTTTAAAATGATACGACAATTAAAGTTACCTTTAGGCATCATTTGAATGACTCTAAAAACATCCTGAATTCAAAATTGTTGTTTAGACACACGAAGTTCTTCAGCTTCTCTCCTGGATCAGTTACTGACACTCATTTCAGCAAAGATTCCTGTCCATGATGGCCAAGAAATTCAAGTATCTCTTTACATTTGGGGGAATTATTTTATTTGAAAGTTTCCTACAAATTTGAGATAGTATTTTTCCTGAGTTTTTATTTTTTCTTATGGTACATGTAGATGTATAACACAAAAACTAACTTTATTCAATGAGCCCCATATAGACACCCCCAAATCATCTACTGCCCTCGTTTGTTGCAGCATGCAATACAAATGACATCCATTTCTATAAGCACCTTGACCAAAAATACATAATACTCAATTCCAACTCTGCCTCCGGGCGTGTTCTAAGTGCGTTACATGGATTTAAATCTCTTTATGTCCACAGCACTAAAGGAAGAACTATTGTTGTGCCCATTTTATATATAGGAGAACTGAAGCACAGAGGGATTTAATAACTCAGCTAGGTCACGCAGACAGGAAGTGGTAAAGCTGCAATTTTTAACTCACAGAGTATACTTTAAACACTAGGTTTTCCTATCTCTGATCGGTCTTTCCAGAAATAAGACCTAAGGCATAGAACTGGTTGTTGGACCCAGTTCTTGACTCTTCTGCTCCAGCTATCCTTTCCTTTTACTTCCTCTCCTCATTTCTGATTTTTTTTTAAATAAGTAAGAGACATTGTGCCAACCAGAACGGTTTCTTCTATTGATGAATGAACTTACTGAACAGGTTCAGAAGAGCATTGGTCTACTAGCATATACTTTTAACCATAGCAATATCGCCCCCCAAATTGGTTCTTGGCAGTCCAAAAAAACTTGCAATCTTTCTACAGAAAGCACAAATTACAATTAGTGCATAAATAGATTGACTATCATGGAAAGGGGAGATAAGGAGAAAGATGTCCTTAGGGGAGCAATTGGGGGGAAAGATTTTAAAACATTGGTCTGTGCGGTATGTTGGGAGAATACTTCTGAAAGTCCTTGCCTGGTGCCCACCCCCTCCTCCAACACACAGACACATGAATACTCAGAGGTGCCAATGTTACTTCTCAACCAGCATAAGTGCCTGAATTGTTTCGTATTAGAGAATCATTTGTTCGGGTCATGGTAATACTATTTCCAAAGGCAGCTATCACTATGATGAGTAGTATATTAGTCTTTTCACATAAGTTAGTGAAAGGGAGGCTAGCAAGGTGCTTAGGAAATAAGATTATGTCACATATCAGGAAGACAGGAAAAGGGGTCAGGGCCAGTGCTGGGGGAGGGGGTCAGTAGATGCAGAAGGGACTCTGAGGGCAATAGGAAGGGAAACCTTGACAGGGGGAGGGTCTTGGAGAGTAGCAGTTACTCCAGGGCCTAAGAAACTGAGAGGAACTGGGGGAAAGATCAAGACAGTCTATCTCTGAAGTTTGGCATCAGACAGAATTAAGTTCTGATGTTGGCTCTCTCACCCCCCAGCTCTGCATCCTTTGGGATTTACCAAAGGGATTTACCCTGCCTGAGCCGCCATTGCTCTGGCATAGAGATAATGGGCATTAGAGTAAAAATTCTTGGAAGCATCTGGAATGGAGCAGGCACTCAACATCTGCTAGCTTAAATGTTGGTTATTCTGCCTCTACATTCTCTATGATATTTCCATAATAATCACATGGTTACCTTGCAGTTGTATCCAAAGCTGGATTTAGGCTTAGAACAACTGCACTCTTCCATGTTTTGAGATGAGTGAGATGCCAAGGACAGAGAAGGAGGTTGCTTTTCCTCAGTTCCCTCCACAGAAGCTAATTGAGATGGGAGCTTATTTGGCTTCTCAGGGTTTCTCTAATCACATTACTGCACAGATGCATGAAGGCAGCCAGGGCATTGGGAAGGCAAATCTCCTCTTTATTGTTTCAAATATTTCCAAGGGGAAATTAAGGTGTAATTTTTCTAAATCAATCAAGCAATTGCCAAAAGAAAGTAAATAAAGGACTTTGTCACACCAAAAAAATCAGCAAAAGGAGAGACAACAATTCACCCCTTTCATTCCCAAGTTCACTAGGGTTTTGGATCAGCCAAGCCCAGGTTGCCCTGATTTTGACCTTTGTCTTCAGTTCTGTAGTTTGGGGAAGAGGGTGGTGAATGTAGATCTCTATAGAGCAAAGGCAGCATCTAGGGAAAAGCAGAAGTAGATAAAAGAAGTGAAAATTTAGAAGCCATATAGTTTTATTTGGGCCAAATTTTCCCAGTATGAGTTCAATATGACTACTTTTTAAAAATCTATTATAGATTCCAATGCAGCTATCAGGGATAATGGCCTGTCCCTAGGGTCCTGTCCACCAGCAGAAGGTAAACATTCTTCCCTCACTATTATAATGGTCCAGAAAGATCTCTCTTTCCCTCTCCTATCACTAGAAAGAAATATGCCATTCAAGGTGACGGCATGTAGCACTTCACTCAGCCTTCAATCTTTCATCTTCTCATCTCCTGAGCCATCCTACCATGACCTAGTTGTTGTGTCTGAACTTGCTGGGATGAAAGTCAACTCTCTCCAATTTCCCACATGCTGCTTATTCCTAATATCTCAATTTAATTGTACACTCCCTTAAATCAACTGAGATATTTTCCTATGGCCCTGGCAGCCTTCCAGCCCTGGCTGGGCCTGCTCCCCCCACCCTCCCAGAAGTCTGGAGAAGCAGGACACTAGAAGACTCTTTGGACTCTTCTCCTACTCACTTCCTGGGAGAGGCATAGCCTGAGAAGGGCCAATGCAAAACTCTCTAAAACTGTACTGTCCAATAAATAGCTCCTGGATATATGTGCCTAGTTGAATTTCAGTTAATTAAAATTAAACCAAATGTATATCTCAGTTCTTCACTCATATGGTCTTATTTCAAATGCTCAGTAACCCTATCTAGGTAATGTCTGCTGGGCAGAATTAGAACATTTTATCATCACAGGATGTCTCATTGGACAACACTACTAAAGCAAGGGACTTAGGACAAGTCCTCTCTTGACTATGCCTAAGGGTGGTATCGTCTTGGGAACATAGTTGGCTCAAAGCCCAGATATTTCCTTCCAATTAAATTTCTCTAAAAAATGACCTATGTGCAGCTCTGGACCCAGGACTTGCCATTTGGCCACTGATTCTCTCTTCAGAAATTTCCCAATTTAAACTAAGTTCTTTCTTGAATAAGAAAAAAGTAACATTTTAAGAGGAGGATATCCCCTTTAAAATTTTTGTATTAATAATTTTATTGAGATAAAATATGCATAACATAACACTTACCATCTCCTACTCATGTCTGACTTCTTTCATTAACGATAATCCTTTGAGATTCGTTCATGTTGTTACATGGACCAGCAAGGTATTCCTTTCCTTTTTTTTTTTTTTGAAAAAGAGTCATGCTTTGCCACCCCAGGTAGAGTGCAGTGGAGTCATCAGAGCTCACAGCAGCCTTAAACTCCTGGGCCAAGTCATCCTCTGCCTCAGCTTCAACCAGCTAACTTTTCCATGTTTAGTAGAGATGGGATCTCGCTCATGCTCATGCTGGTTTTGAACTCCTGAGTTCAAGCACTCTCCTACCTAGGCCTCCCAGAGGGTTAGTATTACAGCCTGAGCCACTGAGCCTGGCCCTATTTTAACTTTGGACACGTGCCATTCTATGGCATTAAGTACATCAACAATGTTCAGCAATCATTATCACTATCTCTTTCTAGAATATTCTTATTACCCCAAAGAGAAACTCCATATCCATTAAGCAATAAATTCTCATTCCCCTCTCCTCCTAGCCCCTGGCAGTCTTTAATCTAATTTCGGTATCTATGAATATGCCTATTCTAGGTATTTCACATAAGTGGAATCATATCTTTTATGTCTGCTTTTACACTTAGCATAGTATTCTATAGTTTCATCCATGTCGTATTAATAATATCAGGGTGTCAGTCCTTTTACGTCTGAATGGTATTCTGGTATATATATATATATATATATATACCACATTTTATTTAAATAAAGAGATCTTTTTAAAACTATCAAAGGAATAGAGGGATGTTACTTTCCCTGGTTGACTCCTTTGTCTTTCTGCTTACTCTTTCTTGTCAAAATAAAAAAAAAATTAAATTAAATTTTACTTCCTGCCTCACATCAGAAGGAATTTAAAGTTTCCCTGGGGCGGTTATCTTCTGGTAGGTAGAGTGACTGCTCAGGACCCAGCACAGAGTAAGTGTGCTATATGAATGTTTGCTACTATTATTGTTATTAATTATTCTGTTGGGTCTGCAGTACATGATAGATGGCCTGAGTCTGGATTTCTAAAAATGCATCCAGTACTGTTTCTTAGGCTGCCATATGGACAAGATTGTCCAATTAGTGAGTCTGGACACTGGTGGGACAGCTCATATGGCTGACCTGATTGCTTTGCAGCTTTGCAGTTGGAAAGCCTGTCATGTATTGAGGAACAATCTTCCTGTCTGTTATTTCTGCCATTTGTCCTTGCTCTGTCCCTAGAGTAACACATAGCCAGTCTTTTCTCTCACCAAGTGACACTGCTCTAGTGTTTGAAAGTGAATCTGCTCTTATTGGACCTACACTTCTCCAGTGCAATCGTACCTACTTCATTCTCTATTTATTTTACTTGGTGGTCTCTGGATCTTTCCCTAGCCTGTGTTCCTTCTCTGGACATACTTTAACTTAGTCAAGATCCTCATAAAAATGTGTGGCCCAGGACTGTATGCAGGACTCCAGCTGTGGCCTGACCATGGAACATTACTTTAAGGACTGTCGGTCACATAGAAATGAAAAAATAGACATATATATATTAATACACATGCTTCTCCATGTACTTCTGTATATATGTGGACTTAACAGGTTTCAACAGACCCACACACACAATTTCAGTGCAGACTCTGTTTATTATATAACAGTAACCCGGGTGTTTTGAGGTGCATGCTCTTCAGCATTTAATATCACTGAAGAACACAATGTTCTCTATTAGAGCAGCCCCCAAAGGGTCAGAGTGATGACATGATTCTCTTGTTAGGCTGCAGGGCTGGACACGAACACCAGGAGTGGTGATGATCCGTTGCCTTTGGAGTGTTCCCAGAAGAACCCAGTCTGCTAGCCAGGGAAAGAGACATAAAGAAGCACACAGAGCCTGACCTTGAAGTTTTCCCTCTCCTAAACATCGAAGTGACCCAACTACCTTGTCTGAAACTCCACAAAGGTGTTTAGAATTTTGTTTTCTCTTAGCCACACTTCTAGTAATGTTTTGAAATTAGAGTTGAAAAGCCATCCAGCATTGTTTTCAACATGTCTTCATCTGTAGCAACCCCTATCTCCTCCTTTCCTTCATTTTTCTCCTTCTAATCCCTCAAAATCACATTCCAAATGCCAAAAAGTAAAAGTCTTAAAAGTCGATCAGCTCACAGGCCTTTGTAAGACCAGACAATAAAGAGCTTAGGAGAAAGTTCTAATCATCTGCAGAGGACAAGCTCAGCAGCACAAGTTTGCTACAGCTAGACCAGAGAAGCTGCTGTTTATTTATTTTGTGAAAAGAAAACAGAGAGAGAAGGAGATGTTGAGCTTCAATAATGAAATGACCTTTCTTCTGAGTAGATCAGCTTTGTAAGTTAAGATGAGTCAAAGCTCAGTCCATTATCTGGGGAATAGAATCCTCCGTTTCCAAAGGCAGATGTGAGTATGACACATAATCAACACTGTTTTTCTTCATTATTGTTTGGCCTGAATTTGGGATTTTCTGGGAGGGAAAGGGAGAGAAGGGGCTGAGGACTTGGAGAATAATTGGAATTAAGTGGGAATGTATTTGTGGTTAGAGGTCTCTATTACAGAGTTTTATTGTTGGCATAGGTAAAATATTTGGAATTTATCATAAGGTCTCCAAGGCCTTTGGGTAGACTATTCTCAAATTAAGGGATAGAATCTGAGTCTCGTGAGGTGGTTTTTCACTGACTTAACGGAAAAACCATCCTCTTAGAATGAGGAACTGAAGCCAGGATGTGGGTTTCCTAAGCTACCATAACTGCAGCTTAGAATGGGGTGTTTGTCTTGCAGTCAGTTCAGAGACAGTCTTACATTGAAAACATGACTCTGTCTGTTCTAATTCAATTTTCACTATCGGTGCCTATGTGATTCTCACAGCTCTGTGCCCATAAATACTGAATATATAGGCATGAGGCAGTGAAGCTGCTCCTGCCTTCCATCTCTACTGCCTTATCATTCAATTTGAATGTGTCTTAAATGTTAAGTATCTAAATTGGATACAACCATATCCAATTCTACTACCTTATTAGGATTACAATGACAATAAAACAAAACAAGAAATACCATATAAGAGAGCACTTTGGAAAGCCAAAAATGACGTCACAAGTACATTTAGATCATAATGGCTGGAGTTGATTGGTTGTTTTTCATGCAGCAGGCACTATGCTAAGCAGTTTGAGGCAGATACTGTTATAATTTCTACTTCTTGGATTAGAAATGGCATCAACAGGGTCACAGTTATGAAATGAAGGATAGAATTTGGATCTAGTTTGTCTAAGACTAGTTCTATTAGATTCTGTCCCAGCTCAATGGTAAAATGTTCTTATTTCATATGGGAAGCAAATGATCTGTTAGATTCCAGAGTGATCTCAAGGCTTAATATTCAATGCACTGGTTGGAAGCATCCAGGATGTCCCTAAAGATTCCCCTTTCTTAGTATTAATGCCCTGGTGTAATCTCCTCCCTTTGAGAGAGAGAGCATTTTCATGAGTGACATGATGTCACTTCCTAAAACGAGGTTATAAAAAGACTGTGGCTTCCATCGCGGGCATTCTCTCTCACTCTCCTGGATCATTTAACTTTGGGGCAAGCCAGCTGCCATGTGGAGAAGCAGCACTGTGGAGAAGCCCCCATGGTGGGGAGAAAAGGCCTGCCAATAGCTGTGGGAATGAGCTTGGATGCAGAGCTTCTGGACCCTGCCAGCAGCCATATGAGTGATCTTGGAAGCAGACCCTGCCCCAGCTGTGCCTTGAGGGGACTCTACCTTTGGCCAAAATCTTGACTTTAGCCTTATGAGAGACCCAGGTAACCTGCTTGTAGATTCCTGAGCCACAGAAACAGTGAGATAGCAAATGTTTGTTGTTTTTAGACACTAAGTTTTCTGCAGCAATAACTAACTAATATAAATAGTAACCAAATGACCAGAGACTGAAACCTTCCCAAGACTGCTTCCTTCAACTCATGCAACAAATATAATCCTTATGGTGACTTTCCATGCCAGGCACCAGATATGGTCCCTGCCTTTACACTGTTGAGCATCAAATAGAAAATCACATCAAACCAAAATTCTTTATAAATTTCAGAAGGAGTAGAAAGAGCAGAAATATGAAGTCAGCCAAAAGGGCTTCAATTTCATCTCCAGCTATGGGATTTGGGGCAAATAACTCCTCTGAGCTTCAATGTCTTCGTGTGAACAAGTAGACACTACCTCTAAAATGTTTGTGTGATTAAAAAGAAAATGTCTTGAAAACACCTGGGATGGGGCCTGGTATATTGTAGGGGCTCAATAAATGTCAATTCTATGAGTTTTGCTGCTCTACTTTTTAAAATAGGGAGGAATCATTCATGATATGCAGAGTTGCTGAGTGTATATGAAGAGATAAAACAGAGGGCCTGATGTGCTTTAGATGTACCCAGGATGTTAATTTCCATTAGCTTCTGTGGACCCTATAACTTTTGTTATGACTAATGAAGGTGAAATATAAATATGTGTCTGTGTGTACGCATGTGTATTTTTATTATTATTTATTTTAGAGACAGAGACTCACTCTATCACCCAGGCTGGAGTGCAATGTCACAATCATAGCTCACTAAGGCCTCAAATTTCGGGGCTTCAGCACTCCTCCCACCTCAGCCTCCCAAGTAGCTGGGATTACATACATAAGTCACTGAATCCAGCCCTAAAGATTAAAAACAATTTTATAAAGAACGTTTGTACTTATAATTCTTTGTTAAAATTAACATTTTGCTTCCCCAAGATTTATTTATCTTTTGCAAAGCTCTCACTATGAACCAATGGAGAGAATGGAAAGCACAGATAGAACAGGACACCTAAAAAAAATTGTGGACCACCATATGCAGCAAAGTCCAGTGAGCACAGGAGATCAGAGACCAGAAGTTCCAGATTCTCTCTTTGCCTCTGAGTGTCTTCCAATGTGCACCACTCAGTGGGGGTGTCCAATAGGTTCTCTTTCCTAGGGATGATATAGCTTGATGGTTACTTAATACAGTTATTGTATATAAAATGTATGTCTATTATATGACAACATGAAGGATTAATGTTTCTTATAACTTTCCTAGGATCTGACCAAATTCCATAACCATTAAAAAGTCTGAAGTAATATCTAAGACTGGAAACACACACACACATAATACCTCCCAAACAATAAGCAAAAAATTAGTATTAGATGAAATTGAATTTCATTTCGCAAGGAACTAAACATGACCACTAGATGGCACTGGAGTCTGATTTCGTCTTTCTATTTCCAGAACAGTCCCTGGGAAAACAACCTTAAAGCTATCATAATTTTTCTGAGTCACTTACTTGCTTATCTGATGTGGTGCACAGTAGAAAGCATTTTTATATCATTTTCCGAGTTCCTAGTAATCTGCCGATAAATGAACACACAGCCAACTCTTAACCTGAAGCCAACTGATCTTGTCCTGACAAGTGAGTTTCACGATCCCTTGAAGAGCTTCCTGTAAGTAAATTTAAGTTTCAACAAATAAAATAAATTATACCTTACCAGTTAAAGAAAGGAAAAAAAAACATTTTGTGTCTTTGCCAAAGTTCTGACTCCAGTTGTTAATTGTTAATTTTGTCTAGCAATTCAAACCTCAGTTCTGGAACATCTAGGTCAGTGCCTGGAAATTCAACTAGTATGTGTTGAGGCCTCCAGTCTTCCAGGGCCCTCTTAGATACTGAGAACAGCAGGCAATGTTCGTGGAGCTTACATTCTAGTAGAGGAATCAGCAAATGAACAGCAATAAGCAAATGAATGGACACAACAGTTTTATATGCCATGAAGAAAATTGGTGGGTAATGTGACAAAGAAAAAATAGGGGCAGTGAGGGTACCTTTGCTAAAGGTAGTTAGGAGTTTTCTCTGAAAAGGTGATGTGTTAGGTGTAACTACAATGGCAGTGAGTGAACTGGGAAAGGAAGGCCAGCAAGGTTGAAGCATCAAGAGGGAAGGGAAAAAGAATTTGGAGAGACCGGAGAGCCTGGTCATGTAATGACTTGGATTTTTGTTTTGCGTCTTGGTGTCAGAGCCACTGGAAGCTTTTAAGAAAGCAGATTGCATAATCTGAGTTACATTTTTAAAATGTCATCGTGGCCGCTAGTGGGAAATGGACTGTGTGACACCAGATAACATCAGCAAGTGCTTAATAAATGTATCACAACAAATGAATGAATAGCAAGACCTACTATGTGCCTGGCACCAGAGAAGTACTGAATATTCACTGAAATTCACTTTCACATTATCACAGAGTTAGGTGTGCTATTAAGAGAGTGGGTATCAAACTTCAGGGCCCACCAGAATCATCTGGAATGCCTGCTCACCTGTTAAATCACAGCATGCCTAACCATATACTTCATCGAAAAACTTCCATCACTTCCTCCCTCTACAGCTTCTGATTCAGTAGATCCAGGATGGGGCCAAACAATCTTCAGTTCTAACAAATTCCCAGCTGATGCTGATGTTGCTGATTCAAGAACCACCCTTGCAGAACTACTGCCATAAGAGGCTGAGCAGGAAATGCCAAGCAAAAACAAACAAAATAAATTATTTTAGTTCTTTTATGGTTCAGGCTTCTGGTTAGAGAAGGTTATGGTAAGAGACCACATTCATCCTTTTCTTCAACTACTAATGTGGGAAATCTTGTACCTTTCGCAATGAAGAATGACGTGCCTTTCTGTCTTACGATCACCCTCGGTTTCATTCTGGATTATGGTGTCCTCCTCCACAGCTGAACTAAGATTAACCTAGACCAAATATGGCCCTTTGGTAGATGACTGTCCAAGCCTTTCTGGAATGGTCAGGAGACATAGTCTGACCATGAAGAAGGAAGGGAAGTGTGCTAAAGATGGTTTGAAAGACTTTCCTCTTGAATAACAAAGAGAGTAGTGAGAAAATAGTCTTTATTTGTAGGAGACACTAGTCAGTGAGTATTCTCATGAAGAAATAGCCACAATTTTAAAAACATGAATACCTGTGGGGCAGAGGTGTGCTGCTACACGTTTAACAACAGGCTCTCAGCACTGAAAGGAGCCAGTTGCTGATTTCCATGGTGTGAATGATCCCACCATGGCTGATTCCAAGCTACCAGGGTGAAGTCACTAAATACAAAGCTGTGAATAGATGCTAACAATGGGCTCCCACAAACCTGCACAAGCCAGCTCCAGGAAACCACTGCCACAGTCTAAATCCCAACCATGGAGTGCACCTTATTCGAAACAGAAGGTAAGCAAGGCTAATCTTTCCTGTTTTTTGTGCACATTATCTCTCCTGAAAGCCATTTGCATAGCTGCATAAACAGCTGAGAAGGTTCAAGCTCTGCATTGAACTCAAAAGAAGACACCTGGATTTGTGATTGAAGGAAAACCCTTGGCAAGACTATTTACATTTTATGAAAATGTAAACCTAAAAGTAATTCCGGGAAGAACTTTTGCATCATTTTTAGAAAGTGAAGACCTGTCTAAGGGTCACCCACAAACTATACCCCTTACTCAGCTACCTACATTTCTCCTTGCTATTAAAGGAAAATGTCTAAAACAGATGAAAGCAAACTTTATTTGGGGCTACCTTTGAGGAATTTAGGAGGTTGACATCCTTCTGTAGAGCAATCATCAATTTCCTTTCTCTCCACCTCCCAGTAATCACTTAAGCATCTGCTTAGCCTCTGTACAAGTTCCAAGGTCTTAGCAACAAGTTTCAGCAAATCCTTTCTGACCCTCACCTGACATCACACTCTACCCTCCAGTCAGAACAGCTTTTCTCAACTCCTCTCTACCCTCAATTTGGTGCCTTCATAGGGATAGTCCCTCTGCCTTGAATGGCTTATTCCTTCAATCAGGATTTCCCAAACTTCTTGGAGTGGGAGAACAACTTGGGGCACTTACAAACACAGGTTCTTGGACCTCACTCCTTGATCTACTGAATCAGACTGTCCATAAGGAGGAGGCTGGAAATGTGTGGATTTTAGCACATGCCCAGGTTATTTTTAACAGGCACTTTTAGAAAAACCTGACCTGTCTCCTTTTCATTGCTCTGCTCTCAGCTTCCTCAGGGAAGCCTTCCCTGACCCCCCATATACGGTTAGGCCACCTCCTCATTTGTTTTATGCTATAGTCACAGTACTTTGGACTACTTTTTAGTCTCTGCTCAAAAGACGTTTATTGAAAGCCTTCCCCACAAGATTGCAAATCTCGTGAAGCCTTATATATGACTGTATCCCGAGTGACTAGCACCATCTCTGGCACATAATAGATGCTTGATAAATATAGGCTAATTGATTGACTCATGGACTTTTTCTTCTCCATCTGTGAGATGAGAGAAATCTACAATTACTTGTTTATCAAGAAACATTCATTCATAGGGGAGGCACAAGTCCTAATACAAGTCCTGTACCCATCCTGGGTCTTAATTTCTTCAGGTCTTAAAGAAATGAGAATATATTAAAAGAAAACATTTTTAGTAGATTTAGTTATAAACATTATGGGTTGAATGCGAGCCTCAGAAACCTGACACTGTAGAAGAAAGGACAGTCTTGCCTTAAGGAATTACAAACTTCTGCTCACAATCGGTAATAGCCATAGAGTCCTTATCAGAGGCATCTAACTAGAAGTGCCTGTTCTTCCGTTCTGGAGCAATCGCAGTCCCTCGTGGTGCTGGTTGGTTGAGTTCTTTCATCCCACTGTCTCCAGAGGGCAAATGTTCAGCATCGGAATCCAGCGCCATGTGTCAAGGCGGTGGCAGTGGAGGCGGAGATCAAAAAGGAGATGCAGCTTTTTCAAAGAGCACCGTATGTCTCTTTTCATTTCCAAACCAAATGAGATGGGTTAGGGAGTAAATGTAGAATTTGTGACAATCTTCTGATTCCTAGCAATCAGATACCTTAATTTTATTTTTATCTCCTGCTCAGGCTGTTCCTGGGCCAAAGGCTTGCCCCTTGTTACACCTATTCTTTTTCTGGTCATTGTTACCGATTCTTACAGCTAAAATCTAGAAGTACAACTCTTATAGGGACCAGATAGCTATCTGATACCTACTTACTGCATTCACCCAATGTGCTAGACGCTGTATCCATGAGCCAACAAATATTGTCAGACATAACAAATGAGGAAGAACCGTTTGAGAACTGGAGGTGATTCAGCTTATATCCATTCTGGGGCCTGAAAAGCATAATTCTTAATCATAAAATGGAGGGGACAAGAAGCTTAGAGGCATGCAAATTGGTCATAGATTAACAGAGATATAGGAAATATCCAAGATCTTCTAGTGCCATAGTTTTAAAACCTTTGTAGCCTAGGTTTGAACAAAGTCTTGCTGGAAGTATGCTGAGTAAAATGTGTCCAAGAAGAGCTGTTGAGGATGTCACAGAAGAGGTCTTCAGAGTTCTGTCCATCTTATCCCAGGGATAGTTGCTGAGGACACTCCTAAATCCAGTTTGAAAATCATGTATTCATTGCAGCATCTCCATCTTAGAGATGAGAACATGAGGTCGAAAAAGGGAAATAAGTTTTCATGATCATAGAACTCATCAATAGAAGAAACAGGTGTAGAACCAAGATCTTCTGGCCTCTGATTCATGCCCTGGATCACATCATTGTAGTGTAGATCATCAGCAATTGTCCCTTCCTACTGTGAGCTATTCCTACATTCAGTCCTCTGGAGAGTTGTAGACATTTCCAAAAGGACTTACTCAGGAAAGTGAAAGGAAACAGACAGAAGCCAGACCCGGCCCAGACCAGTACTTAATTAGAACACATAAGTGTATAAATAACCACATCCATTTCAGATTTGGAATCTCCATCTACTCCAAATCGTGGAAAGTCAGAGAAATGAAAACCATAGGATTGTACCACTGCACCCCCTGGCAGAAAAATTGAGTTACTCACCTACTGTAAAACCCTGCAAAGGAATTTAGATTTTTGCCATATTGGTTCACTGATACCCCTAGCACATTTGAGGTGATGGGAACATGATACATGTGCCAGGATTTTCCTGATATTTCTAACGCAAATATTTCCTGCCAACTTCATACCAATTATTTGACCCTACTTAGATTATCTAGGCCCAAAGAAAATAAATTAATATGACATGATACATTAACATGGGAGTCCAAAAGGAATAGCATGTTCTCATCATTTTGTCTGACAGGTTACATATTTGTTACCTGGAAGAGTAATTTTTGACTCCTGAAAAAGGATGCTTTTACTGGCTACTCCTGACAGATTACATTTGTCCCTTTCCATTTATTTTTCTATTAATAAAATTGACAAAATATACCGCCCTTAAATGGAAGTCTGCCTTTACATTCATTTAGCCATTTTTCGTGAATTTTCTTCCAGGAATGTAGGAAATTTCGTTACTTTGACTAGCCGGCTGCTCTCTGTCAACCACCGTATGTATCTTTTAATTAAGTAGAAAAGAGATCTTAAAAGCTCACATAAGCCCAGGAAACTCTATTTCTGGCTGACAGCAATGTCTCCTCATTTGCTAGCAAAAGCACAGATTGACAGAATAGAATAGATCAAGAAAATTGATCGTTACTCATATGTTGGATTGAGTCAATATATGTAAATCCATCCCTATTGCTGGCAGGCCCTGAGACGCCTGCCATGCAGAACAGACATAGTTACAGGCTGTTTTCTAGTCCAAATGCCAGCCTTTTGCTTTAATGCAGCAAAACTACAGTTATATACTCAGAAAGCTCTTTTGTATTCATAACAACTACAGTTTGAATGAGGCTCAGGACAGAGAAACTATATTTACGAGCCACCATCTCTTCCGAGTCAATACAATTTGCAGTAAATACAGTTTAAGTTAGAGCTATGGTATAGATGCTCTGGGAATTTTCTTTGTGGTTTTACTACATTTTTTGGAGGCATTTTAAATGTTCACTACTTTCAAATTCATTTCTTTAAAGTGAACAGCCTCATGGTTGTTGTGAAGATCAAGTGTAATAATAGATATAAAACAGGCTTTGAAAAAAATTAAAAGCATTATGCAAATGGAAGATGATGATGATGATTTTTTTTTGTATTCTTTTTTTGTCTCAAGGTTCTTTTATTTAAGGGCAATGCTCTCTAGTTATCCCAGGGCCTGTTTTAATCTTGGTTTAAAATAGTCAAATATTCAAAGTAGCAGTGCCTGAAACAGAAGGCCTAGGAACATAAAACACACATTATATATTTAGATACCCCTTAATATCTTCTCAGAAAGGAATGACTGTGAACCTCAGAGTATCAAAGAACAGTGTGTTTCTTTCCCCGGGAGTGGGATTCCATGGTATGTGAATTTGAGTCTTTCAAGAGCTCTTAGAATTGCTACCTTCTTCCCCTAGCCTAAATAACCCATTTAAAAGCTAAAGACAGCATCCTTTTTCTGCTGCAAATTGTAGGAGGGACATAGTTCATAAACAAATATAAGCAAACCATCATTCAGGCTGATTTAACTCTCTCATAATATATGGCAGCAATCATGGGAAAATCCCCTCTGAAGACAGTGTTGTCTGAGTAATGGGGCCTGGGGTCTGATGGAACTTCACGAGAGACACCACAGACATAACCCATCAGTCTATTCCTCCATTCTAGTTACTGCAAACAACACAAAATCTCTCTTTCAAGTTCAATTACTCTAGAAGTGGTAAATGCTTCAATTACCTTGGGCAAGTGACCAGGAAAGTTTGCAGGGACAGAATTACATGTGAGAGTGGGAAGGTATTTTAAAGATCTCTCATGTTGGGTCTCCTTCTTACACATGGTTCTCCCCCATCATTTCACCTCCCTCATATTGGCAATGTCTCCCGCTCTGCTCATGCATTCTACCTAGAAATGTGCTCAGATCTCCTCTGTTCTTAACTCTGTTTGCCTTTTTGCTGCATTCCTAAACTTTGAGAAAGGGCTTATCACTTCCACTTCTACATCAAGATCTCTGATGGAGTTTGCGACAGGGTAACTTCTTCTCCTACTGTGCTACGGTTGCTTTCTCAGAAACCATTGGTAACTTCTTTAATCACACTGGACTCTCTGATTGGTGTTCTCTGTATTTGTCTTTCTGTAACTGTGACACTTGGTCACTCTTTGCTTTGTGTCTAACTGCACTCCTTGCCTTTGGTGAATTTGTCTTCCTCATCTCTTCACCCTCTGCTGATGTTATCGACCCTCCCTTCTTTCATTGTTATGCCTCAGTCTGTTTTATGCTGCTCTAATAGAATTATTGAGATTGTGTGATTTATAAGAACCAGAAATTTCTTTCTTGCAGTTCTGAAGTCTGAGAAGTCCAAGTTCAAGTTCAAGTTCTCCTCATCTGATGAGGGTCTTCTTGCTGTATCATCCCATGGTGGAAGGCGGAAGTATGAGAGAGGGTGCACGAGAGAGAGATGGGCTTGCTGCCTCAAACCTCTTTCTAATTGGTATTAATCTATTCATGAGTGTGGGAGCCCTCATACCCTAAACATTACCTGTTTGTTTTCACCTCTCATACTATTGCATTGGGGATTGAATTTCCAGCACATGTTTTAGGGGGACCCATATCAACCATAGCACATTATGATCTCTTTCTCAAGAACTCATACATGCTGTACCAGAGGTTCCAATTACCTTGGTGGATGAGTCTCCCAGCTACCTTTCTGGTGTTGGCCTTTCCAGCACATTTTCTCATTGTCTGATGGCTGCAGTTCTCTCAAATTTAATGTACTCAAAACTCAAATCATCTCACTTCCACAAGACAAATACTTTCCTAAATTGTCATTTTTCTTTCATTTTTATTTTCATTCTCTGTCTGGATATTTTTTAATATTTCTTGACCCAACCTGAATATTTATGAATATTTCTTGACCCTCTTTATGACATCCACTATATCTTCTTCATATTTTCTTAGAATAAAACAATGATAAAGTTTATAGTATCAAATACTTAGTTATTTAACTAAGTCTGCAAGTACCATGATATCATTTTTTAAACTTATTAGGGAAAATATCAAACATATACAAAATAAGAGAAAATAGTAAAATGAACTTTTATGTATTCACACCCCAGCTTCAACAATTATTCCCTCAGAACCTTTCTCTTTTCCCCCATATTACCATGACTATGACCGTGAAGTATTTTGAAGGAAATCCCAGCTGTTATCATATCATTTTATCTACAAATACCTCAGTCGTGTGATGGTTAGTTTTATGGGTCAGCTTGACTGGACCATGGGATACCCAAATAGTTAGTCAACCATAATTTCTGGGTGCCTCTGTTAGAATGCTAGAGATTAGAATTCAAATCTGTAGCTTGTGTAAAGCAAATTGCCCCCCCTTCACTCAATCCACGGTGGGACTGAATAGAACACAAAACAGGGAGGAGGGTGAATTTGCTCTCTGCCTGTCTGTTTAAGCTGAGACATTGATCTCCTCCTGCCTTCAGTGCTCCTGGTTCTCAGACCTTTAGACTTGGATTGAGTCTATATCCTCAGTTCTATGCCTTTCAGTCCTTTGAACTGTAGCAGCAGCTTTCCTGATTCTACAGCTTCTGGGAGGGAGATCACAGGACTTCTCAGCTTTGATAATTGTGAATCAATACCTTATAATAAATCTCTTTCAAGAAATAAATACATGATATATAAAATATAAAAAATAAATACATATATATTATATATATAAATACAGGATATATAAAAATAAATTCATGATATATTATATATAATAAAATATAAAATATAAAATACATAATAATATTATACATTATAATACATGATATATTATATATAATACATGATATATTATATATAATAAAATGTAAAATATAAAAACATGATTATATATATAAATATGTGATAATTAAAAATAAATACATTTTTATTAAAAATAAAAACATGATATATTATATATAAAAATACATGATATATAAAAATAAATACATGATATATTATATATAATAAAATATAAAATATAAAAAATAAATACATGATATATTATATATATAATACATGATGAATACATGATATATTTTATATATATATACACACATATATATATATATATCTCCAGAGTTGGACAATTAAGTTCACAATTCATTCTAGAAAAAGTGCTGCATACCTCATTGCTGAGTTGTCACTATAGTCACCTTCGAAGTACTCTCCTTGAGAAGCTACACACTGATGCCAGCTCCTACTCCACCCTTTGATGCAATTTTGGAACTTCTTTCTGGAATAGCCATCACAGTTGTCATTGTATGAGATCTAACAATTAAGTTTGGAAACTCATCCTAGAAGAGACGCTACATACTTCATTGCAGACTTACTGCAGTTGCCTTTTAAGTACTCTCCTTGGCCATCTGATGACTATGTATGTACATGTGTGTGTGTGTGTGTGTGTGTGTATCTTATTAACTCTGTTTCTCTGGAGAACCTTAATTAATACATTATCTCTAAAAGACTAAGACTCTTCAAAATAAACCATTATATAAACCACCTAAAAAACAATGATTTATTATTACTATTCTAGTCAGTTGTTTCTGTATTCCCCGATAGTCTTAAAAATGTTTTAGAGGGGACAGCCAAAGAAGGTTCTTAGTATAATTCATTGATAGATACTTTACATCTCTTTTAATCACTTGGTCTCCTTCATGTCTTTTATTTTTCTTGATCATTTTTGTTATTGTTGAATAAACTGGGAAATGGATTATATAGAGTTTATGTCAATCTGTGTTTTGCTGATAATATCTCTTTGCTTTCATTGAACATCCTCCTACGTAACCTGTATTTCTTATAATTTGGTAGCTTCATCAAAAGTCTTGACCAGATTTATTTGGCAAGAATACAGAAAGCATATAATGTCTTATGGTCCTGCTTTTTGTGATGTTAGCAGCCACTGGCCATCGTTGACTAGATTCATTAATCCACTAGCAGTTGTCAAATAGTGACATACCAATGATCTCATCTCTTCTTACTGTATTAGTTGGAATACTTCAGTAAACAGAAGTTTTCTTTCATCAGCTACTTGGTTATCCAAGATATAGGTTATGTAGGAATGTTTGAGAAACCAAATTGTTTTCCTGTATTTATTCATTTGAAAAATAATGACTTTGTTTTCTAGCATTCTTCTAAATTGAGTGCTAAGCTTGTATATTTGTATGTCTATGAATTCATGGAATTAATCTGATCCAATGTGCTTGAATCCATTACAAATATTCTTTCTGTGGTAATTATTCCATATTTGACCACTGCAAGCATTTTCAAGTTAGCAACTGAGTCTTTTTGACACAATCTTAGTCACCTTTGATAGTTTCCTTGCTCCTTGGTACATTGCAGGTTCATTGTGTACAATTTCTGCTTCGGAATTAGAACCCTCCAAATCCAAGCAGTAGAAAATAGTATTTCAAGACTATAGTCTGTGCACCAGATATGCTTGTTACTAATAATTTGGTCACTATTTCCAGGCCTTTTCAGTGGGCAAAACTAGAAGCCAACTTTCACATAATTTTCCTATTCTTATTTCCCCACTTGAAAAATAGTTGTGTTATCCATATTGTCATAGCTGTAGATATTACATATAGACTGTCTCCTTTATGGTGATATTTTTAGTCTTAATTATATGGGTAAATATATTTTTAATGCTCTACCCATGCTTATGATAAATTTGGTTGTCTGAAGTTCATTTTTGTACAGGGATATTTTTAAATTTTCAATCTTTTATGGGCCAATACTTTTATAAAATCTGAGGAAAATAAATTACTAGAGAAATGATTCATGTGCTTAGATATCAAGGCATTGTCAAAGTGCCATAAAAGTTTCAAAATGTTCCAGCTCCATCCATGTAAACACAAAAGAGGTAAAGTCTCCATCTTTCTTTAAGACAATTTTTCTTTTATGATAACAACAATTCTGTGCAGTAGTTTGGATGTCTTATTATGTCATTAATGATAGGTGGTCACTTTAATAAACTTTCACTCATTAGTAACATTTATTAAGTACTCACTATAGATCTGGCTGTAGTCTTGGCACAGGGATGATGTGTGGGCAAATGAAAATCTCCTGTCCTTATGGAGTTTTTATTCCAGGGAGCTAGTTGATTTGTTAGAAATATGAAGCTTCCAGGATATCAGACTTACACATGAAGGAAAAGAAGCATATCATTATATATTTGTGTTAATAAACATTGACAATTTGGCAACATATTGTATTTAATATTGACAATGATATTTGTTGATAAATGTCTGCAATTCTGTGTGACATAGCGTTGCTAGGGATTTAAATTTCAGAAATGATTTGTGTCCCAACAGACTAAAAATAAGGACCAGACATTTTGCAAAGTGAAAGTTTAAGCACATAGGTTAAATATATACAGTAGACATCAATCAATGTAAATTTACTTTCTTTCTTCTTCTACTGCATGTTTTTTCTTATAAACTTATGAGGACTACTATATTATTTAAAACTGAGAGAAAGGAAACTACACATACTGAGAAATTAAGTTTTAAATTATGCATTAATATAAATTATTTCATTCAAGTGGACCTAGTTCAACCCAACTATAAAGGACGGCAAAAGGGAGGAAGAGATTCTCTTCAGACATGATTAACTGTCAATCATTTTTCTGTGAGTGGCTGAGGGGCAAAGTGAAATGCAATAGTTTTGATCCTGCTGATTAAATCAAGAGCACACGGGTTTGGAGGGCAGGGATGGAAGATTAAGTTAAATCAAAGACATTCAAGCAAAGGAAATCACAATTAAGTTGATCAATCCATCTTCTGCCAGGAAAAGAGAACATTTTTAGAGTGCTACCTTGACACCTTAACAATCCAAATTTGTAAGTCCCATTCAATTTGTTCATTCAACAGATACTTATTAAGTGTGCACTGTGTAGTAGAAGCTATTCTAGGCCTTGGGGATAGAGCTATGAGCAGTCAGGCAAAATCTCTATTTTCACATAGCTTATAACACAGTCTAGGAAACAGACATTAAACAAACATTAAGTGTCATTAGTGATATGTGTGAGCAGAAATGAAACCTAGGCTCAGAAGTCCCACCAAGTCATTTGTGTCACACCCTATTGGTCAAGCAAGGGAAGAAAAAATTCAAGGGAATGAGAAATAGACTCTACTTTTGAAAGGATGGAATAGGAAGAATTTATAGTCATCTTCCTCCTCTACCACCAATTCTTTTTTAGGTTATAAGCAGAGGAAGGAGATGATCTAACATTTCAAAAGGATTACTCTGAACCTTCTGAGGATAGTTAACTGAGAGGAGGGAGCAAAGGTGAAAACAGGAAGATGACTTGTACACATTTAATCCTAATCTATATCAAATTTTCCAACTTCTTGATGCTCATTGGCAGAGTTAGGGGTAACAAAATAATATTGACTAATAGCACTTGGCTCAGGATTATACATTAGTTGATTTTCATATGGGATACAGTGTACAAGACAATTGTCTTACTGGTTCACCAAATATTTTATGGGTACCTATTGTGTGCCAGGCATTGAGAAAAGCTACACTTCCTATTTTCAAGGAATGTGACATTTGTTTGGGAAAGAGACAGGTAATGTGTAAATTACAACAAATTTCATAAGTAAATAGTATAGTATTAATCAAGTCTTGGATTTCTCAATGTTCATTGTAAAATATCAGCATGACTCTCCACTCATTTCCAAAATATAAAACATTGACCCTTCAAAGATGCACCTCAAGTGTGATCTCGCCCATGTTCTCACAC
>CAUYON010165812.1:0-40823 GCA_963573935.1 Arctocebus calabarensis
GCGCCTGTAGTCCCAGCTACTTGGGAGGCTGAGGCAAGAGAATCGCTTAAGCCTAAGAGCTGGAGGTTGCTGTGAGCAGTGTGACGCCACAGCACTCTACCCAGGGCGATAAAGTGAGACTCTGTCTCTACAAAAAAAAAAAAAGAATACGCAGGTTTAAATCAATGATAAATATCCAGTAAGACTATAAATAAAATGTCCATAATGAGATTTCTTCTTAAATGACAATATGCTACTACCTCTCTATTCCTCACATAAATAGTCTGTCTGGCAGTCACTGCTTCTTCTTCTTTTCTTTTTTTTTTGGAGACATAGTTTCAATCAGTCACTCTCCGGATGAGTGCTGTGGCATCATTGTAGCTCACGGCATCCTCAGTTTCCCAGGCTCAAGAGGTCCTCTTGCCTCAGCCTACCAACTAGCTGAGATTACAGGCACCTGCTACAGTGCCAGCTAGTTTTTTTCTATTTTTAGTAGAGAACATGCCCTGCTCCTGCTCAGGCTGGTTTCCAACTCCTGAGCTCAAGCAATCCACTCATGTCAGCCTCCCAAAGTGCCAGGACCACAAGCATGAGCTACCACAATGGGCCTATTTGTAGATTCTTTAAAAAATCTAGCATAGGCTCGGTGCCTGTGGCTCAACGGGCTAAGGCGCCAGCCACATACACCTGAGCTGGCGGGTTCGAATCCAGCCTGGGCCCACCAAACAACAATGACGGCTGCAACCAAATAATGGCTGGGCATTATGGCGGGCGCCTGTAGTCCCAGCTACTTGGGAGGCGGAGGCAGGACACTCGCTTGAGCACAGGAATTGGAGGTTGCTGTGAGCTGTGGATGCCACAGCGCTCTATCCAGGGTGACAGCTTGAGGCTCTGTCTCAAAAACAAATAAAAAATCCAGCATAATCAGATATTATTAGTTTTAAGTAGACTGATAAATAACCAGATAGTTTTACATATGTACATATATAATTTGCATCAGAATCAAAGTTTAAGGCTTGGTGCCCGTAGCTCAGTGGTTAGGGCACCGGCCACATACACCAAGGCTGGTGGGTTCGAACCTGACCTGGGCCTGCTAAACAATGACAAACAATAGCCAGGCATTATGGTGGGTGCCTATAGTCCCACTTACCTGGGAGCCTGAGGCAAGAGAATTGCTTAAACTCAAGAATTTGAGGTTGCTGTGAGCTATGATGCCATTGTACTCTACAGGAGGCGACAAAGTGAGACTGTCTCAAAATAAATAAATAAATTAAGACAAAATCACTCAACCACTCAAATTCTTTTTTTTTTTTTGGAGACAGAGCCTCAAGCTGCCACCCTGGATGGAGTGCTATGGCATCACAGCTCACAGCAACCTCCAATTCCTAGGCTCAAGTGAATCTCCTGCCTCCGTCTCCCAAGTAGCTGGGACCACAGGCGCCCGCCACAATGCCTGGCCATTTTTTTTTTTTTTTTTTTGGCTGCAGCCGTCATTGTTGTTTGGCGAGCCCAGGCTGGATTCGAACCCGCCAGCTCAGGTGTACGTGGCTGGCGCCTTAGCCTGCTGAGCCACAGGAGCCGAGCCAACCACTCAAATTCTTAAAAAAAAAAAAAAAAAAAAAGAGTAAGAAAAGGCCGTCTGCTCTTGCCACTTCTACTAACATGTACTGGCAGTTTGAGCCAGAGCAAGTAATAAGCAAGAGAAAGAAAGGACCCAGACTGGAACGGAAGAAGTAACACTGTATTTGTAGACCACAAATCTTATATACGGAAACTCCTAAGGAATCCACTAAAAAACTATTAGAAGTAATAAATGTAATAAAATTGCAAGATATAAGATCAATATATAAAAAGAAAAATGGGCTTAGCACCTGTAGCTCAGCGGCTACAGCCACAAATACCAGAGCTGGCGGGTTCAAACCCAGCCTGGGCCTGCCAAATAACAATGACAACTACAACCAAAAAAACCAGCCGGGTGTTGTGGCAGGTGCCTGTATTCTCAGTTACTTGGGAGGCTGAGGCAAGAGAATCGCTTGAGCCCAAGAGTAAGAGTTTGCTGTGAGCTGTGATGCCAATGGCACTCTACCAAGGATGACACAGTGCGACTTTGTCTCAAAAAAAAAAAAAGAATTAAGATTTGAATCCTAGTTACTCCATATAAATACCTTGCTGAATAGCCATTAAGATGTTTGCCATTTCCAGAAAATTAAAAAGGAAAAAAAGACTGAGCACAGTGGCGCACGCCTGCAATCCCAGCACTCTGAGAGGCCAAGGTGGGTGAACTGCCTGAGCTCACGAGTTCGAGTCAAAGAGGGTGGATTGCCTGAGCTCATGAGTTCAAGTAGAGACCAGCCTAAGCAAAAACAATACCCCATCGCTACCAAAAATAGAAAAACTGAGGCAAGAGGATTGCTCCAGCCCAAGAGTCCAAGACTACCGTGAGCCATACCACTACAGCACTCCATCCAGGGCAACAGCCTGAGACTATGTCTCAAAAAAAAAAAAAAAAAAGAAAAAAGAAAATGGAGATTTCAATTCAATTAACTTCATATATTTTTAAAATATCTGTTCTAGGAGAAGCATTAGGGATAAGGAAGGTATTCTGTTTTCTCAGAGCTTACAATCTAACAAAAGATCTAAGACTAACAGAAGAAAATAAAAATACGATTTTATTCTTTCCCTTGTCATCTCTTTTTTTTTGTAGAGACAAGAGTCTCACTTTATCGCCCTCGGTAGACTGCCGTGGCATCACACAGCTCACAGCAACCTCCAACTCCTGGGCTTAGGCGATTCTCTTGCCTCAGCCTTCCGAGTAGCTGGGACTACAGGCGCCCGCCACAATTCCTGGCTAGTTTTTGGTTGCAATTTGGCTGAGGCCAGGTTTGAACCCGCCACCCTCGGTATGTGGGGCTGGCGCCCTACCCACTGAGTCACAGGCACCACCCTTCTTTGTGATCTCTTACATTTTTGCAAGTCAACTGTATAAACCATTTTATGAGAAAAGTCAAGCTTCCATCTTTAAATTGATGAATCATCTACCTTCAGGTGTAAAAGAAAAATGCAGTCATCAGCTATTGTACATCCAAGCACTGAAGTGGTCCGGACTAGAAAAGTGAGATTCAGATCTGGTTTAGGTCCCTTGAAACTTTACTTCTCTAGTATCAGATGAATCCAACTTCCATCTAGGAAACAAGTTAAATTGTGGGATCTAACAACTACCTAAATATCTCTTTGTGGTCCCATCAGCCTTTAACACTTTCTACTGAAAAATGTCCAAATCCAAGCCCACTTGATTTTCAGGGAGGGGTCTATAGATATTATAGAGGCTTTTCCAGAGCCCTTTCTGTGCTGGCACACGGGGTACTAAAGACTCTTCGGTGGATTTCATCTTCAACCAAAGCACCAAAATGGAGAGAGAGAGCCATTTTTTAAAGTAATAAAATGTGAATGTGATGCTTTTGGGTGTATGTCTAATTTGGTTGCTATTATAACCCAATCTTCTCCTTTTCTCTCACAAATATACACCTTAAAAAATTTATTTTTAAGTTTCACAAGTAGTAACAGTCATTTGAGGGCTAGGCATGGTGGCTCATGCCTGTAATCCTAGCACTCTGAGAAATTGAGGACAGAGGACTCCTTGAGCTCAGAAGTTCGAGACCAGCCTAAGAAAGAACAAGACCCCATCTCTACTAAAAGTAGAAAAAATTAGCGAGCATTGTTTAGGGGGTGGGGTGGGGGGGAGAAACCCTGTAGTTTTAGCTACTTGGGAAGCTGAAGCAGGAAGATCACTTGAACTCAAGAGTTTGAGGTTGCTGTAAGCTAGGCAAACACTCTAGCCTAGGCAACAGAGTGAGACTCTGCCTCAAAAAAAAAAAAAAAAAAACATTTGAAAAAATATGAAATATAAAACAACTGCCAAAAAGATGACAAAAGTTAGCCATAATGCCCCCACAGTGGTTAGAACTTGCTGCTGTGTGCCAAAGACCCACAGATAGCCAAACAAGTTTCAATTCATGTGTGCAGACCCAAGTCATTCTGATTCCAAGTCTACAACCCAGACTGCCTAAACACTCCATCAGCCTATCTTTGGTACACAGAGAAATTACCAACGCAGGAATGCCATGACAACCCACTGTGCATCCCTCTTGTCTCCTGTCTTCAGTGGTACTTCTGTGCACCCTACCTTATGCTGAAGTTCCTGGATCAGGGCCTCCTTCTTGGTCAGTTCTTCCTGGGCAGACTGCAGCAGCCCCAAGTGTTTTGTTGAGGCCTCTGTGAGCATGTTCAACTGCTCAGTGGCATGAGCCAGGTCCTCACAGAGCATATCTCTCTGTTAGGAGACAATCCACACAAAGAAAGAATTTAATTGTAGTACTCCAATAAGGATTTCCAAATCATTACTATGTACAATTACTTAAAGGCTAAGAAAATTTTATATAAACTTTCTTTTTTTTTTTTTTTGCCTGTGTGCAAATCTATTCCAAGACAAACCAGGGAGTTAATACTTAGGTGAACAGGTCTAGAGATTAATATAATTATAGTAAATTCATTTAAATTATCTCAGTTGAGAGTTTAATTATACTCTCCCCTCACTACCAACTCTCAAATATCTCATCTCTCTTTTCCTGAGCTTACCTGTTTCACCAGTTGCGTCCTTTACACACTGGGAGGGAAACATCTGTAAATAGTTGGGGAGGGGCTGAGCAGTTCACTGTCATAGGCCATCAAAATTTCAGGCAGTTGTTTATAGAAAGTGACACAGAGAATTAGAAGTCCTATAAATTGCATATATAATTCCTATGGATGCAGTGTATGTAATGTCTATAAAATCAGAGCAGAATCTGGTATTCTCCCTTTCCTTTCCAAATGTAAATCTATGTGTATAGGTACATATGTGTACATACACATATATATTACACACACTTAAAAAAACTTGACATATCACACTTTCTCCTGTACTCATTCTTTTATCATTTATTAAAATCCTATTTAAGTTTTTAAAGCAATTATTCCTGATATATAGTAAAGATATATTTTCTTAAAATATTCAATGTCTTTTCATACCCCTTAGAAAAGTTTTACAATCTTAACAGATTACTATTCTTGCCTTAGATTGTTTTTGAGAATGGAGGTTTTTAGCTCCATTATATATATATTTTTTTGAGACAAAGTCTCACTTTGTCACCTCTGGTAGAGTATGGCATCATAGCTCACAGCAACCTCAGACTCTTGGGCTCAAGTGATTCTCTTGCCTCAGCCTCCCAAGTAGTATACTGTTAAATGATTATTGATGGTATGCACTAAATATTCTTAAGACTTAATTTATAACGGATTACTAAATTCATTATTCTTTTTTTTTTAGACAGCCTCAAGCTATTGCCCTGGTTAGAGTGCTATGACATCATAGCTCACAGCAACCTCTAACTCCTGGGCCCAAGAGATTCTCCTGCCTCCGCCTCCCAAGTGGCTGGGACTATAGGCACCTACCACAACGCCCGGCTATTTTTTGGTTGTAGCCATCATTGGGTTGTTTGGCGGGCCAAGGCTGAATTCGAACCTGCCAGCTCAGGTGTATATGGTTGGCACCTTAGCCACTTAAGCCACAGGCGCCAAGCCTAAACTCATTATTCTAATAGCTATTCAGGTATTATTTTGGAGTTTCCACATAGATATTCATACCCGAACTGCAAATAATACTACACTTTCAGTTTTGATAATATTTGTATCTCACTTACTGCTCTCATTTTACTGTGTTGGCTGGGAATTGGTAATGTTGAAAAACATTGATTTATAAACAAATTGAATGACAATTCATAAACTATCACCATATAAGTGAATTTTAGCCAATAAAAACAGAAAATAAGTACAAAGGGAATATGAATTAGCTGTTCATGGCTCTATTCCACTTGAATTTAAACTACTTCAATACTCCGAGTCACAAAAAAGTGACACAACAAGCTTTTAAGTAAACTGCCATGAGCTTTCATCATTCAGCTTTTTACTTTGGCAAAAGGCAGTGTATAACTGAATTTTTGGCCCATGTTTCATATACTGTTAAAACTTTAGCTATGGCTTTTGTGCACTAACTTTTCTTTTTCTTTTTTTTTTTTTTGAGACAGAGCCTCAAACTGTCACCTTTGGTAGAGTGCTATGACATCACAGCTCACAGCAACCTCCAATTCCTGGGCTTAAGCAAGTCTCCTGCCTCTGCCTCCCAAGTAGCTGGGACTACAGGTGCCCGCCACAACGCCTGGCCATTTTTTGGTTGCAGCCACCATTGCTGTTTGGCTGGATTCGAACCCGCCAGCTCAGGTGTACATGGCTGATGCCTTAGCCCGTTGAACCACAGGCGCCGAGTCTGTGCACTAACTTTTCAACTGGCCTCCTAGAACTAGTCTTAGCTAATGTGTATTGAGGAATTATAAGGCGCCAAATAGTGTTCTAGGCACTCTCCATGTAGTCCCAGTTCATCTTCACAATAACCTTATGAAATAAGCAGTACTATTTTCTCTATAGAGGTGACAAATGAAGCACAGAGAGAAATTTAACCTCCCCAGGGTCATATCATACAGCCAGAATTCCAACTCCACAGCATATGCTCTTAATAACTTGTTACTGTTCTACTCTTCTTTTCCCTTTATTCTGATTTTGTCTATTTTAATGTTCTTACATTGCATATAGGTTAGCAGCTTCAAATCCTATATGGGACATAGCAGCATATCAACATAAATTATTTGGTAAATCTACCTTGGATATGTATCCCCAAAGGTTCTTGAAGTTTAAAATGATTAGTGTCTAAAATATGTTTCATTCATTTTACTTAGGTCTCTATTCTCTCCATCTTAGATATGTACAGAACCATCTTTGGTCTTTCAGGGTAGAAACCTTGATGCCCACCCTGATTGCTTCCTCCCTTCACAGCACATATCCAATCTGACACCCAGAACTGTCAATGATAGTTCTGAAACACATCTCTCATTCACTGTCCCCACTAGCACTTCTTAGCTCAGATCTTAACATTCTGTCTGAGTTCAAAGTCTATGCAGCTGCAACTTCCAAAAAGATACAGCTGATGGTCCTCAAGAAAGGTTCAGCCTTTCTCCATTTCAGCTCCTATGTTCGAGCAGGCCACCCTGACTACTTATTGTGCTGGAGATAAGCCACAAATGTTCACATTGCCAAGTTTCCCTCCCTGGCAAAATCGTATACAAATACTATCTCTTCTAGGAAGCACTTTGGAATTTCCCCCAGCAGAATTACTCCCTTCCCTCTCTTTTCTGTGCTCCCATGTCATTTATTATATTATAATACACATATCTTTTAAACTAGAATGCATGTTTTGACATAAGAGTGTTTAATCATTCTTTCATTCCCAAAAGCCAGGCCATGTATAGGTTGTATAAGAGGTAGATTCAATAAATATTTATTGGTTTATGGGTAGCAAAGTTTAGGAAACAAACAAATAAACAAAAGAGCCCCCACTGATATCTAAAGCAAATGCAGAACAGTTTGAACAACAAGTTATTTGACTGGGCACAGTGGCTCACGTATGTAATCCTAGCACTCTGGGAGGCCAAGGTGGATGGATTGCCTGAGCTTACAGGTTCGAGGCCCCGTCTCTAAAAACAGCTGGGCGTGGTGAATGGGTGCCTTCGGTCCCAGCTACTTGGGAGGCTGAGGCAAGAGAATCACTTGAGCCCAAGAGTTTAAGGTTGCTTTGAGCTATGATGCCAAGGCACTCTACTGAGGGCAACAAAGTGAGATGCTGTCTCAAAAAAAACCCCAAATCCTCCAGTTATTCATCAATAACCTCCACTCACAAATAGACATATTGCCAAGAAAAGGCAAATAAAACAGTGTTAACATCTACCTCTATATCCTCAGAGAGTATTCTCAGCCTTAGGGTTTCTTGCAGATCCAGTATTTCTCCTTCCTGCCTCTTGATCAACGCTTTGCTCTCTTCTTTATCCACCAAAGCGGAGTTGTATTTGCACTGTAGAAAAGAAAGTCATGATACAACAGCTGTCTGTTTTATTATGTTTATCTGTAGATTAAAACACTAAGAATCATTCTGAGTTCCAAGGTAATGACCAGATTAAATTAAATTGATAACAATTCAATTCAATAAATATTTGCTGAATAAAAGAATATAAGAACAAATGCATAGATGGCAAAGAAAAATGGAAAAATCATATAAAAACAGATTATTTTTCGTCTTTATCAGGAGACTGCCTTTGGAAATAAACATAAGAGTACAGCAATCTCCTTCTAAAGTAGAGGAATGAGGAGGGTTGACAAAAACTTTTACATTGACCCAAGCAGAGGAGAAAGCATCAACATTCAACAAAGATTTACACTGGCTAAATAACTACTTTAAGAAATGACATTAAGTCCATTATTGGAGAAATAAACTCATGTTCTATGTGATTAATGTCTCTCAACTTAACTAAAATATGTTATTTTTTTCTCAAAGCAACTAAGGAAGACCACACCAGCCTTAACTGTAACAGCCATCATGCAGTCTATTCTTACTCAGTTTAGATCAGCAATTCCCATGGGGTGCACTGTTTAATAAGAACAGTGAAGTTTTATACACTGTTTTACCTCTAAATGTTCTGGCATGCACCAGATCAGTGCCTGGATTGTTGGATATCACTAAACATTTGAATGAATGAGTAAATGTTAATTTCCTGTCCCCCAGACCCACTGTAGCCTGCACTGCCTCCCAGAGGTGCACACTGCCCCACAGGACAGCCAAGGTGCTGGGAGTGCTGCCAACACGGAAACCTGTTGAGTGGTAACCACAATTCCCAAACTTTGACCACAAAATCATTTTTTTTTGGAACATTTCTTAACCTCTTGAGAAGTCTGTAAAGTGTCTTGTGTTCAAATTTAGAGTGTTTTTAGTGACTAAACTTACATTTATGTCCTTCAGTTCTTGTTCAAGGGTGTCTATGATTTCCGTTTTCTTACAGACTGATGTTCTTAGCTCCTGGATCTGATTCATGAGGTCACCCACAACTTCCTGATGAGGACAGAAACAATATTTTCATGTCCAAAGACACTAAACTAAAAAGGAGATAATTTTTTTTTTTTTTGGAGACAGAGTCTTACTACGTCACTCTCAGTAGAGTGCCGGGGCATCACAGCTAACAGCAACCTCATACTCTCAGGCTTAAGCAATTCTCTTGCCTCAGCCTCCCAAGTAGCTGGGACTGCAGGCTTCCACCACAATGCCCGGCTACGATTCAAACTCACCAGCTGGGCTGGCATCCTACCTGCTGGGCTACAGGCACCAAGCCCAAAAGGAGATAATTTTAAAATGATAAAATCATTTAACTTTACTTTTTTTTTTTTTTGAGACAGAGTCTCACTATGTCACCCTCAGTAGAGTACTGTGACATCACAGCTCACAGCAACCTCCAACTCTTGGGCTTAAGCGATTCTTTTGCCTTAGCTTCCCAAGTATCTGGGACTACAGACACCTGCCACAATGCCCGCTATTTTTTTCTGTTGTTGCTGTTGTTGCAGTTGTCATTGTTGTTTAGCTGGCCTGGGCTGGGTTTGAAACTGTCAGCTTCGGTGTATATGGCTGGTGCTGTAACCACTGTGCTAACAAGCACCAAGCCTCATTTACCTTTACTACTTACGGGCAACATAAGAAGTCAATTTTAGGCTCGGCGCCTGTGGCTCAATAGACTAAGGCGCCAGCCACGTACACCTGAGCTGGTGGGTTCGAATCCAGCCCGGGCCCGCCAAACAACAATGACGGCTGCAACCAAAAAAATGGCCGGGCATTGTGGCAGATGCCTGTAGTCCCAGCGACTTGGGAGGCGGAGGCAAGAGACTCGCTTGAGCCCAGGAATTGGAGGTTGCTGTGAGCTGTGATGCCAGAGCACTCTATCCAGGGTGACAGCTTGAGGCTTTGTCTCAAAAAAAAAAAAAAAAAAGAAGTCAATTTTATTTTAGCAAAACATCATGTCACATTACGTTATTATCAATTTATATTTTAATGGCTTTTTGCTATTTTACCTAATGATTTTGCTTTGGTTTTATGAATGAATAAGGGCCAGTCATAAAAGGACTTTTTTTTTGAGACAGAGCCTCAAGCTGTCACCCTGGATAGAGTGCCGTGGCATCACAGTTCACAGCAACCTCCAATTCCTGGGCTCAAGAGAGTCTCTTGCCTCTGCCTCCCAAGTAGCTGGGACTACAGGCGCCCTCCACAATGCCTGCCATTTTTTGGTTGCAGCCGTCATTGTTGTTTGGCAGCCCGGGCTGGATTTGAATTCACCAGCTCAAGTGTACATGGCTGGCGCCTTAGCCCGTTAAGCCACAGGTGCCGAGCCTTTTTTTTTTTTTGAAACAGAGTCTTACTTTATCACCCTCAGTAGAGTGCTGTGGCGTCACATAGCTCACAGTAACCTCCAACTCCTAGGCTTAGGCGATTCTCTTGCCTCAGCCTCCTGAGTAGCTGGGACTACAGGCGCCCGCCACAACTACCGGCTATTTTTCTGTTTTGCAGTTTGGCAGAGGCCGGGTTTGAACCTGCCACCTTCATTATGTGGGGCTGGCACCCTACTCAATGAGCCACAGGGGCCACCCTATAAAAGGATTTTAAGCCTAATTTTATACGTAGACATACATATTATTTTTATCATACCAGTTAGAGTCAACTCCAAGGATTTGAATATTTATATAATGGGACTTCAAGAATGAGTCACACTAATATCAGCATCAAAGTTAAAAGCACAGGATATGTTTTAGAAACATGCCATCCTAAGTGGTATAACAGTTTGCACTTGAAGTTATGTGAAAAATTAACTTAAAAGGAAGACTTTTCTCTAGTGACCTTTGAAGACCAATAAGGCCAAAAGATAGAAATGTGAGCTATCAGTCACCCTAGAGGTGTAAGATGGGACAGGAGAATGGAAAGTTCAACCAGTGTTTATTTATTAATTTTTTTTTTGAGACAGAGCCTCAAGCTGTCACCCTGGGTAAAGTGCCATGGCATCACAGCCCACAGCAACCTCCAGCTCCTGGGCTCAAGCGATTCTCCTGTCTCAGCCTCCCAAGTAGCTGGAACTACAGGCATCCGCCACAATGCCCCAGCTATTGTTTTGGTTGCAGCCATCATTGTTGTTTGGAGGACCCGGGTTGAATTCAAACCCACCAGTTCAAGCTTATGTGGCTGGCACCTTAGACACTTGAGCTACAGGCACTGAGCCCAACCAATGTTTATTAAAAACACAGAGGGAATAGCTTCAAATTCTACCTACCTTGTCAGAATCTCTAGACTTTTCCAGAGAACTGATCACTTTTTCAGTAGCAAGCAAACTCTCTTCTAATTTCTGTACTTTTGCCATCTATAGGGAAAAAAATGAATATTTTTAGGAAAAGAATTAAATCACAAAGTCAATCACCACCCATAGATAAGTTAAAATCTGTTTCTTATACTACAGAGATTATACTAGGAGGGATACTTGAAAATAATAAATCGGGTTGAAAAACAATGATTTTTCTTTTTCTTTTTTTTTTAAGAGACAGAGTCTCACTTTATCGACCTTGGTAGAGTGCTGTGGCATTAAGGCTCACAGCAACCTCCAGCTCTTGGGCCTAGGCAATTCTCTTGACTCGGTCTCCCGAGTAGCTGGGACTACAGGTGCCTGCCAGACACCCTGCTATTTTTTTGTTGCAGTTTGGCCGGGGCCAGCTTTGAACCTGTCACCCTCAGTATGTGGGGGCAGCACCCTACTCACTGAGCCCCAGGCGCCACCCAAAAGACAATGATTTTGAAGTCTTTACCAGGAGGCACCTACAAGTCTCTTGGTGCACTTATAGCTATCTGAGACTTAGAAAAACAAGAGTTGAAAAATAATAAAAGCAGCTCCAAATTCTACCTTAAAAGCAATTAATTTCCCTTGTTCTAGGTGAAAGAAAAAATAATTTCCAACATCCAAAAACTGAAACTGTTTTGGATGGCGCCTGTCTCAGTGGGTAGGGCGCCGTCCCCATATACAGAGGGTGGCGGGTTCGAACCTGGCCCTGGCCAAACTGTAACAAAAAAATAGCCAGGAGTTCTGGGGGGTGCCTGTAGTCCCAGCTACTTGGGAGGCTGAGGCAAGAGAATCACTTAAGCCCAGGAGTTGGAGGTTGCTGTGAGCTGTGACACCATAGCACTCTACCGAGGGTGATAAAGTGAGACTTTCTCTAAAAAAACAAAAACAACAACAACAAAAGCTGAAACTGTTTTTATAATAAACTTCTTTAGATGTCAGGACTAAAAGTTATTTCAGATTGTTGAGTTAGAGTGATAGGAAGTTTACCTGCTGCTCACACTTGGCCATCTCTTTCTGTTTTTCCTGACGTACAGCCTCAAGAACTTTTAAGATTTCTCTGGAAGAGAAGAATCATCTTTTACCCTTGACTTCGTGAAATGGAAACAGAAATGCAGTCAATATAGAAGAGATTAAACCCAATGCAAATGAACCCCATTAGGCAAATACTTGGTGTTAGGCATTAAATTCAAATGGGGATCAGAAATTTGAATCCATTTCTTCAACAACTATTTAATGAATACTCATTTTTGTACCATGACTGTTTATTTTTATTCAGAGTGTTCTGTACTCTCTAACATAACATAAATCAAATAGTATTTCTTTATTATTAACCTGTCTCCCTGTGCTAGAATGTAAAATCCATAAGAACAGTGAAGTTTTATTCATTGTTTTACCTCTATGTTCTGGCATTCACCAGATCAGTGCCTGGATTGTTGGATATCACTAAACATTTGAATGAATGAGTAAATGTTAATTTACTGTCTCCCAACTAGATGTACAATGCACATTCACCATTGTATATCAAGGGCTTAGAGGAGAAATTTATCTTATAGTGAAAACTCTGTATCTATTTAATAAACAAATTCTTCTCATTAGAGTGATGAACAGCCTTTTGGCTGAAGCTAAGAGATTCACTGAGCTTACTATGGAAAAGAACTTGAAGAGAGAGTAAGAAAGATAATAAATAACATTCCTGTTAAAGGGACAAGGAAGATAAAATAGAAAAAGAACAGTAGAGACACAAGTAAAAATCAGATTCCATCTTCCAATAATAAAAGGAACATTTGGTAGTCATCTTATTATATACATTCTGTGATTTATTTACGGAAGACTGAGTTCTGATCACCGTCAACTGCTATTCATTTAAAAGTATTATAGGTAGTTGTTGAATGTTTTGAAGGATTAAGTTGCTCTACATAACCACTTATATAAAACAATCTGATATTCATTTTGGAATGCTTTTAAAAAATAAGTCTTTACAGTGTATTAGCAATAAAAAAAGTCAAGATAAAGAATGTGGTAGTAAACAATACTCTAGTCAACTAATGGAAAGGTAAATAGCACTCACTTAGAACTATTTTCTTTATCTTCTTCAAACTGTAATGATAATTTGTTATTGCGTTCTTTTTCTGCTTCAAAAAGCTCCATCAAATTCTACAAGACAAGGTTATATTAGGCTTTAAATAATTGTTACTACCAATGTGTAGTCAATAAGTGTGTCAAGTAAGCACCTTCTCTCTGGCAGGCACTATGGGCAAGTACAGAAAGTTGAAGAGCGGTCAGAACAGTGCTGGTCCACATTCACAACAAAAGTCACAGGCCCAGACAAATTGCCAATTACCAAAACCCTTTTTAACTCACATTCAGATCAGATTTCAGAGTTTCATTTTCTTTTTTGCAGTTTTGGAGGTTTTTTGAAAGTTGGTCAATTTCAAACTTCATTACTTCTTGTAAGTTGTCGTAAGAATCCTGCAGGCAGGCTTTGTTCTCAAGAAGTTTTTCATTTTCTAATCTTTATCAGAAAAATATTTTTACAATGGTAAATGTAAACATTTAATATATTTCTACTAGTCAGTTCATCTGCAATAAAATGTATCCCATCTATAGCCCATTTCCAACTTACTTATGCCTTGACTGATAAACTACTCATCATGGACTTTTGTGAAATGTCCATAATGCACAAAAACATGAGAGACACTGTACCACAGAGTAGTCTGATGGAAAAGGCAGATGGAACAATAGCCTGTAGCCATCACTTCCCCATTCTAGCACAGCAGGTAGTTCCTTACGGAACTAACTCAAAACAGAGCAAAAGCAGCAAATTACAAAGTGGTATAAATCGGTTGCTAAAAGATAGATGGTAGAGAGGAGGAACATATATACCCCTATTTATGGTATAAACTATATACATACATTTTTAAAACTACACATATATATAAATGATAGAAAGGAGGAACATATATATGTATTCAAGGTATAAACTATATATATGTCTCTATAGCTATATATATATTTTAAACTATATATACTCAAGAAGTACATGGCAGTATTGTGTGCTGTTTCTTTCAGATGCCTTAACAGCCTTTGAGGGTCATGATGGAGGACAAGCAACCCAGTGAGAGATATACTCACTGTTAAACCAGAGACATTGAGAAAAATGAAATTGTGTCCAATGTTTACATTATTTTATTATTTTATGACAGAGTCTCACCATGTCACCCTCAGTAGAGTGCTGTGGAGTCACAGCTCACAGTAACCTCTAACTCTTGGGTTTAAGAGATTCTCCTGCCTCAGCCTCCCAAGTAGCTGGGACTACAGGTGCCCCTCACAATGTCCAGCTATTTTTTTGGTTGCAGTTGTCACTGTTGTTTAGCAGGCCTAGGCAAGGCTCGAACCCACCAGCCTCAGTGTATGTGACCAGCACCCTACTCACTGAGCCTGGGTCCAATGTATTTTAAAAGCTAAGAAGTACTTAACATGGCTCGGCGCCCGTAGCACAGTGGTTACAGTACCAGCCACATACACCAAAATTGGCGGGTTCGAACCCTGCCCTGGCTAGCTAACCAACGATGACAACTGCAACAAAAAATAGCTAGGCATTATGGCAGGTGACTGTAGTCCCAGCTACTTGGGAGGCTGAGGAAGGAAAATCACTTAAGCCCAAGAGTTTGAGGTTTCTGTGGGCTGTGACGCCATGGCACTCTACCAAGGGTGACATAGTAAGACTCTGTATCAAAAAAAAAAAAGTACTTAATACTTAGAATTCAAGGCTCAGTGCCTGTAGTTCAGCGGAACTGGCAGGTTTGAACCCAGCCAGGGCCTGCCAAACAATAATGACAACTACAACCCGGCATTGTGGAGGACACCTGTAGTCCTAACACTTAGAACTTAAGTATAGCTAAATATAGTGGATTCTTTTTTTTTTTTTTTTTTTGAGACAGAGCCTCAAGCTGTCACCCTGGATAGAGTGCCATGGCATCACAGCTCACAGCAACCTATTGTTCTAATCTACCTTGCACTGTCCTTTCTTCTAGTAAGAAGACCACATTACTATGTCGGCCCAATGCCACCTCAAACGCTTTGGAAGTGTCTGGTCCAAAGGCAAGCAAATGACTCAGGCAAAACCAATTCAAATTTTCCCTGGGATTAATATGTGGTTGTTGGGAGAGAGGGATTCTTTTTTTTTTTTTTTTTTTTTTTTGAGACAGAGCCTCAAGCTGTCACCCTGGATAGAGTGCTGTGGCATCACAGTTCACAGCAACCTCCAATTATATTCCTGGGCTCAAGCGAGTCTCTTGCCTCCACCTCCCAAGTAGCTGGGACTACAGGCGCCCGCCACAACGCCCAGCCATTTTCTGGTTGCAGCTGTCATTGTTGTTTGGCGGGCCCAGGCTGGATTTGAACCCGCCAGCTCAGGTGTACATGGCTGGCACCTTAGCCCGTTGAGCCACAGGCGCTGAGCCGGGAGAGAGGGATTCTTTACAGGTGCTGTCATGCTAGGACAGACAAAAACAGACAATCTATTCCTTGTCACATAGAGGTCTTCAATAGTAGGAGAGAAAGAGAGAAAGGGAGAGAACACACAATTTTTTTTTTTTTTTTTGGAGACAGAGCCTCAAGCTGTCACTCCAGACAGAGTGCCGTGGAATCCCAGCTCACAGCAACCTCCAATTCCTGGGCTCAAGCGAGTCTCCTGCCTCTGCCTCCCAAGTAGCTGGGACTACAGGTGCCCGCTACAACGCCCAGCCCTTTTTTGGTTGCAGCTGTCATTGTTGTTTGGCGGGCCCGGGCTGGATGCGAACCCACTAGCTCAGGTGTACGTAGCTGGCGCCTTAGCCCGTTGAGCCACAGGCGCCGAGCCACAATATTGTTTGAAACTCAGTCTAGTTTGTCCCTGAAACCAAATCACTTCTGGGCCTTCTCAATATTGGAAGCCCTGAAATTATCTTTTCTATTTGTTTACTTTCATTAGGTTTATAATGTAACTTAAAGTAGTCCTAGATTATGGCAAATCAGGAAACTATAAGAGAACTGTACCTGACATTATCTAGTTGAAGCTGTACATGCATGTGTCTTTCAGAAAGGTTGTTGAGTTCTTGCTCCTGATTCTCTTTGAATGAACTATACTCCAGTTTCACTGAAGAAAGCTCTTTGTCAGCAGAATGAAGGACTACTCGCAGGTCATGCACCTCACTTTTCAAAACTAAAAACAAAAACAAAAACTCCAAATTCTTAACAGATTACCTTACAAGAATTGTTTAAGAAGCAAATTGCTAGGCACAAAGGATCATCCTTATAATCCCAGCAACTTGTGAGGCTGAGACAGAAGCATCATTTGAGCCCAGAATTTTTTTTTTTTTTTTTTTTTTGAGACAGAGCCTCAAGCTGTCACCCTGGGTAGAGTGTCATGGCATCACACCTCACAACAACCTCCAATTCCTGGGCTCAAGTGAGTCTCCTGACTCAGCCTCCCAAGTAGCTGGGACTACAGGCGCCTGCCACAATGCCCAGCCCTTTTTTGGTTGCAGCCGTCATTGTTGTTTGACGGGCCGGGCTGGATTCGAACCCGCCAGCTCAAGTGTACATGGCTGTTGCCTTAGCCCGTTGAGCCACAGGCGCCAAGCCATGGAGCCCAGAATTTTGAGACTAGTCTGCACAACATGGTGAGACTCATCCGTAAAAAAAAACAAAAAATAAAATAAAATAAATGTAGCTGCCTATGGTAGTGCACAGCTGAGAGGCTGAAGCAGGAAGACCTCATCAGCCTAGGAGTTTAAGGCTGCAGTAAGCTATGATTGCACACTTCAGCCTGGGCAACAGAGTGAGGTTCTGTCTCTTTAAAAAAAAAAAAAGAAAGAAAGAAAGAAAAGAAAAGACAGCTGGCAAATATATTTCATAGGAACTATTTCCACAAGCAGCAAAAACAACTTGAAGAGATCATTTTAAGGAAAGGTGTTAAACAACTAACTAACTGGCAGGTACCTAGGCAAACTGAGATTTCTTTTTTATTTTCCTCTCCCCTGCACATGGTTTTTGGTACAGTTTTACTGAAAAAGGGAAGAGTTAACATTTCTCCCTGACTTACAGCTCACTTGATTTTTCTAAATTTCTACCGTAGAATGTGCATATAAACTCTTAATATAAGGAAAAACAATCCAAAGATTTAACACATTTTAAATGCCCTAATCTTAGTTACTGAAAATGACCTGGAAAGTTATGAACAAGTTTAAAAAAATAATAATCCCATGACAGATTAAAATATTTCTGGTTTTCTAAGAAAACCCTAACTATATAAATGAAACTAAATACTTTTTTAGATCAAAGAAAATAGAATGGCTATCTTTTGTTTTAGTTTTCTTTAAAACTACTGCCAATACTGTGAGGAAAGAAGAAATAAACTGAAAAAAAACAAAAACAAAAACAAAAAACAAATTAGGAACCAAATGACACTCCCACATCTATAAATATACACAAACATAGAATTTATGCTTTATTTTGCCAATATTAAACACTCATCTTATGAATTCAAGATATTTCATTTTTAAAGTAGTGTAATTAAAACTTTCAGCAAACATTTGTATCATTTGTTGTGAGCAATCCTGTAGAAAATTACCTTTTATGACAGCGGTTCTCAACCTGTGGGAACTGTATTAAAGGGTGGCAGCATTAGAAAACTGAGAACCACTGTTTTATGACACATTACTGCTACTCATCACTGCCATACAAATTCGGGTCTGCTCATCTGACAAAAAACAACTAAACAAAACATAGGAACAACATTTCTTTTTTTTTTTTTTTTTTTTTTTTGAGATAGAGTCTCACTATGTCGCCCTTGGTAAAGTGCCATGGTATCACAGCTCACAGCCACCTCCATCTCTTGGGCTTAAAGCAATTCTCCTGTCACAGCCTCCCAAGTAGCTGGGACTACAGGCGCCCACCACAACAACCGGCTATTTTTTTTTTTTGCAGTTTTTGGCCGGGGCTGGGTTTGAACCTGCTACTCTGGTACATGGGGCCAGCGCTCCACTCCTTGAGCCACAGGCACCACCCAGGAACTTTTCTTTTTTTTTTTGAGACAGAGCCTCAAGCTATCACCCTGGATAGAGTGCTGTGGCATCACAGCTCACAGCAACCTCCAATTCCTGGGCTCAAGCGAGTCTCCTGCCTCTGCCTCCCAAGTAGCTGGGACCACAGACGCCCGTCACAACGCCTGGCCATTTTTTGGTTGCAGCCACCATTGTTGTTTGGTGGGCCCGGGCTGGATGCGAACCCACTAGCTCAGGTGTACGTGGCTGGCGCCTTAGCCCATTGAGCCACAGGCGCTGAGCTGGAACATTTCTTACAAAGGAAAAAGATACAATATTCTTTAGGTCACAAAGCTTCCTATTCTTTAAACTTACAGTCATTCTTAGTTTGAGTGTCTCGAAACTGCTTTTCAAGGACATTCAACTGTGAGAGAAGCTCTTGCTGATGTTTGGTCCAATCAGTTCTTTCTGATGAGAAAAGCTTTAAGAAAGAGTTGTATTTACTGGAAAAGGAATATTAGCATGGTAAGATGAACTCCAAATCATTCATTTTTTTTTTAGACATGGAGTCCCATTTTGTCGCCCTCGGTAGAATGCCATGGCGTCACAGCTCACAGCAACCTCCAGCTCTTGGGCTTAGGCGATTTTCTTGCCTCAGCCTCTTGAGTAGCTGGGACTACAGGCCTCCACCCTCGGTATATGGGACCAGCACCCTACTCACTGAGCCACAGGCACCTTCCTGTTTCTGTTTTTAAAGTCTAGTTTGAAGGCCTCCTAAAATTGGCTGTCTCGATGAACTACAGAGATAATGACGACCAACAAAGTAAAGGATTATTGTAAGAACACAGACTGTCCCTCTTGATTTCTTCTAAACACACAGCAAGGGATCCATTTGCACCATAGACTAACTGGGCCAGAATTCAAAGTATGCATGGCTACCTCATTATCAGAGAAATATCAGAGTAACAATGTACAGAATAGAATTCAAATGAGCTTTGACCAAGTCTGTGTGAAGACATTTTCTTCCTTTAATACTCTTACTTCAAGGATATGTTTCATACTTTTTCTGAAGTCATGCTCTCTCACTCTCACCTCCTGCATTTGGGTAGAATGATGTTCTAGTTTGTCAATATGCTGCTGAAGCTTTAGGTTTTTGTGTTCTTCTTCATCCAACTTAACTTGAAGAGAACTCATTTGTTCCTGCAACAAGAAAATTTCAGTCGTTAAAAAGTCTTTTAGTGGAACTCCCAAATATTCCACCATTTCTTATAAATTAAAGAGACAAAAACCAAAACAAAACAAACTCTAAACTACGTATGAACGATGGTATCAAAGGCTTGTTTGGAGCCAAAAAACAATGTCAAAAGTCTATATACTAATGACTCCTATGTTTTAGAACTGTACTAGTCCCATCCATTAAAGTACATCATTTGAAACACAAAGAAACAAGTAAAGTTAAAAATCTTAGATTAAATTATAAAGCCTTTTTTAGATTTCTAAGAAATCTTTGAGGTACATGGGATCACCTCACCCAGAAAGTTTTCCAAGGCCTTGAAAAGGCAAGTTATTGGAATTTGGGGTGGTTCCAAAAACTTGGCCTACTCCAAATTTTACTGGACAGTAGAAAACCTTTTTAAAAAAATTACCAAATCACCAGAATTCTCAGATATTCAAATTTCATAATATTGCAAATATTGAAAGCTGTCTAAAATTTATTCTGTAATAAGATTCTTTTAATTTTCTTTAGCACATTGTGCCATATAAACCAGTTATGGGACTTTTAGCTAGTAGCAAACTGATGATTTTTTTTGAGACAGAGCCTCAAGCTGTCACCCCGGGTAGAGTGTTGTGGTATCACAGCTCACAGCAACCTCCAACTCATGGGCTCAATCGATTCTCCTATCTCAGCCTCCCAAGTATCTGGGACTACAGGCGCCCACCACAATGCCTGGCTATTTTTTGGTTGTAGCCATTATTGTTGTTTTGGCAGAACCTGGCTGGATTTGAACCCGCCAACTTAGGTGTATGTGGCTGGTGCCTTAGGCACTTGAACCACAGGCGCAGAGCCCAAACTGATAATTTTATATGGAGGGAATCAAAACCCTCAGAGACTGGAGGATAACTTGCTAAAAACTAAAAAGCAAGAGTTGGCTGATTTCCAAGCCAGGGATATTTACACATTCACACTTAAAAGGATATGATTTTAATATTAACCAGAATTGAACTCTACAAATTATAGGAATTAAAATGAAAGACAAAGCAAATTTACTTGAATGAATGAATGATTATTTTTTCCTACAACTAAACATTACCTGTACTGTTCTAAGCTCTTCGGAAATGGCCTCAAAAGCTTGCTCATTCATCTCAGGTGGAACTGGCTCATTTAATATATCATTATCTAATATGTTAGAATTCTGAGAATGTATAGAGCCAAAGATCCCTGATTCGGGACTGAATTTTGGGACTAGTCGAGAACGAAGTTGATAAGCCTTTGTTGGTGTAGTTATAATCTGCAGCAAAAAATTATAATGAAGAAACATTAGCAAACATGAAAAAGACCACAGTTAATAATTTTCTGAACAGAGAAGATAATACTGGAATTCCATTCATCAAAAGGAGAGTGTGCTTGATAAACAGCATAGAAATGTCCCAAGCAAAAATAAATTTATCAATATCATGCAGTTCCAAGCAAAATTCTAGTATGATTTTTAAAAATGAAACTTGGGCAGCACCCATAGCTCAGTGGATAGGATGCCGGCCACATGCACCAGGGCTGGTGGGTTTGAACCCACCCCCGGCCTGCTAAAAACAAAAAACTAGCCGGGCACTGTAGCAGGTACCTGTAGTCCCCGCTACCCAGGAGGCTGAGGCAAGAGAATCGCTTAAGCCCAAGAGTTTCAGCTATGACACCATGGCACTCTACTGAGGGTAACAAAGTTAAAACTTTGTCTCAATAAAAAATAAAAAAATAAAAAATAAATAAAAATGAAACTTGATAAGCTGATATCCAATTTCGTATGAAGAATGTACAAGAGGCAAGACAATTAAAAAGAGAGCAAGTTAGGAGACTTCTTCACTTGACATAAAAATACATTATAAGGGTATGGTAATTAAAATAGTATATTATTAGTATATGTGTGATCAAATAGAACATTGGGGAAAAAATACAAAATCCAGAAACAGATTTATGCAAGGAAATATTAAATGAATGATAAAAACATAAAATATTTTTGAAAAAAGTTAATACCTTCTCATATTATTAAAAAATAGTAGATACATAAACATTTTTTTTTATTTGTTTAGAGACAGAGTCCCACTTTATTGCCCTCAGTAGAGTTGGTGGCATCACAGCTCATAGCAAACTCCAACTCCTGGGCTTAGGTGATTCCCTTGCCTCAGCCTCCCGAGTAGCTGGGACTACAGGCACCTGCCATAAAACCTGCCTATTTTTTTGTTGCAATTTGGTCAGGGCCGGTTTCAAACCTACCACCCTCGTATATTAGGCTGGTGCCCTACCCACTGAGCCATAGGCACTGCCCAAGACGCATAAACATTTCCATGTAAAAACAAAATTAAAGGCATAAAAGTCCCAAAGACAAAAATCAATAAGCATCACAAATTTCTACATCAAAAATTTAGAATATAACAAAAGCATCACACGTGAAGATGAAGACAAGCAACATGATGGAGGAGTATACTGGCAATACACATAACAGAAGATGAATATAAAGAATTCCTACAAATCAGAGAAAAAGATAAATAATAAATAGAAAAATGTGTTCCGTGTTTTTCATGCAAAAGGACATACAAATGAATATGAATGTAGGAAATGATATTCAATTTCACTAGAAATGAGGGAAATGAGAATTAAAACCTTCACAACACTTTTTTTTTTTTTTTTGAGACAGAGCCTCAAGCTGTCACCCTGGATGGAGTGCCGTGGCATCACAGTTCACAGCAACCTCCAATTCCCGGGCTCAAGCAAGTCTCTTGCCTCAGCCTCCCAAGTAGCTGGGACTACAGGCGCCCACCACAACGCCTGGCCATTTTTTTTTTTTTTTTTTTTTGGTTGCAGCCGTCTTTGTTGTTTGGCAGGCCCAGGCTGCCAGGCTGGACTTGAACCAGCCAGCTCAGGTGTACGTGGCTGGCGCCTTAGCCCATTGAGCCACAGGCACCGAGCCCACAACACTTTTCACCCATCAGATTATCAAACTAAAGAGCCTGACAATGCCAGTTACCAGAGACAGTGCAGGGCAGTAAGTGTGTACATTCTAGGATGGCACATGGTACAGCCCTTAGGAGGGGACGGTGGCTCAAATGCTAAGACATCCTAAGACTGAAACTCTCCAACAGAATCTACCCCAGAGAACGCATGTGTTGGAGATCATCTAAACAAGCCATGAGTCATCCAAAAACACAGAAGCCTGGGTTTAAAGTGAGGTAGCATTTTGGGTACCAGTTAATGTAGAAAGATACAAGGCATAACCCCAAGTTAACAAAACCATATTGGAGAATAACATACGCAGGATGACTCCATTTTTAACAACAACAAAAAAATAATCAATCTATGAAACAACCCTATGTATTTTCTCAATCTGTACATATTTACTATACAAAAATACTAACAAAAAGGATTAAATTATTTTGAAGGATGGGGGATAAAAAGCTAGATTGGACAGTGATGCCTAAAAGAATTTTAACCTTAACTTATATATGTATCTCTTTCAAACAAAGAGAAGATATTCATAAAGTACTCCTATACTAAACCCAAGCAACGACAAAGGATCTGAATTGCTATGCCATTCTTAGGAAACTTTCTAATCCTCTTAGTCCTTTTTGGTCCATTATAAAAGGAAGATGTAGAACTAGAATGGTTCTGTAACTCTACTGTGCTAAGGGGCTATAGGCACAGGATTATAAAACATTTGGCAATACTGTCCAAGTGCTTTAAAATAATTTCTTACAAAGATTTCAAAGGTCCTCTTTTTTAAAAAGAAAAAAATTCTACTTAAGAGTACAATAGCATTTTACAGGTTAAATACATCATGACATAGCCATTCAATATTCTTATTCAGTTGCCAAAATAAATTTAAAGCCAAAAAACAAACAAAAACCAAAAGGGAGATAAAGTTCTTTTTTTCCCTAAAGACATGAGACAAACTCGGTTTGGAGCCTGTAGCACAGTGGTTATGGCACAAGCTACATACACCGAGGGTGGCAGTTTTGAACCCGGCCCAGGCCAGGTAACAACTGCAACAAAAAAATAGTCGGGTGTTGAGGAGGGCGCCTATAGTCCCAGCCACTTGGGAGGCTGAGGCAAGAGAATCGCTTAAGCCCAAGAGTCTGAGGTTGCTGTCAGTTGTGATGTCATAGCACTCTACCAAGGGTGACATAGTAAGACTTTGTCTAAAAATAAAAAAAGAAAAAATATATATATATATTAAAAAGACATGGGACAAATTCTAAAATACAGCTTATGTTTAAAACACACACATACCCCAACCATAGAATGATGTATTATGCCACTATGTGTATAAAATAAGAAAACACTCAACACTGATTACCTCCAAAGAGGATCTTGATTGGCTGGAAGGATAGCAGAAAGAGACTTGCCACTGAATGAATGAGTAGTATCTTTCATATCATTAAAACTTTTAGTCATGCGAATTATTCATTCAAACTGAATTATTTTCAAAGTAGTTCTCTACTAAGTGACACAGAAAGCATTACTGCTAACAATAACCATTTTATTTATTTATTTTTGAGACAGGTTCTTGCTCTGTTGCCCAGGCTAGAGTGCAGTGGCATTATCAAAGCTCACAGCAACCTCAAATTCCTGGGTTCAAGTAAGGCTCTTGCCTCAGCCCCCTGAGTAGCTGGGACTATAGGCGCACACCACCGTGCCTAACTAATTTTTCTATTTTTTATAAAGATAAGGTGTTGCTCTGTTGCTTAGGCTGGTCTCAAACTCCTGGCCTCAAACAATCCTCCTATGATGCCTCCTAAAGTGCTTAGATTACAGGCCTCAGCCACTAGCCTGGCAAATATCCATTTATTTTTAAGTGTAAGATCTACACGTATGGCTCGGCGCCTGTGGCTCAACAGGCTAAGGCGCCAGCCACGTATACCTGAGCTGGTAGGTTCAAATCCAGTCTGGGCCCGCCAAAGGACAATGACAGCTGCAAAAAAAAAAAAAATGGCAGAGCGTTGTGGCGAGCGCCTGTGGTGTCAGCTACTTGGGAGATGGAGGCAGGAGACTCGCTTGAGCCCAGGAATTGGAGGTTGCTGTGAGCTATAATGCCATGGCACTCTATCCAGGGTGACAGCTTGAGGCCCTGTCTCAAAAAAAAAAAAAAAAAGATCTACATGTATAAGGAAAGTTTGGGGGGGGGGATTATTTATTTATTTATTTATTTATTTTAGAGACAGAGTCTCACTTTATCGCCCTCGGTAGAGTGCCGTGTTATCACAGCTCATAGCAACCTCCAACTCCTGGGCTTAGGTGATTCTCTTGCCTCAGCCTCCCAAGGAGCTGTGACCTACAGGCACCGCTATTTTTTTGTTGCAGTTTGGCCATAGCCAGGTTCAAACCCACCACCCTCAGTATATGGGGCTGGCGCCCTACCCACTGAGCCACAGGCGCCGCCCTTTTCTTTATTTTATAAAGGAAGTCTCACTATGTTGCCCAGGCCTGACTGAATTCCTGGGCAACCTTCCTGCTTCAGCCTTACAAGTGGGACTATAGGCACAGACCACCCTACCTGGCTAAAGTTTTTTTTTTTAACCTTCATAGAATTTGATTGAAAAGTTAAAATCGCCATCAGGAGCATCAACATCCTCTTCTCATCCTTTTGCTTTCCTCTCTCCCCATCCTCAGATGTCTACACATTTTCTCTTTTACAAGGGTTATGGTTACTTAGGAGGAAAAAAAACCTTCTGTTATCCTCACTGTCACCTGAGGTCTAGGATTTCTATGATTCACTGTAAGCTTTGAGTACATGTCACATTATAGCAACACTTGCCATTTACTGAGATCTACCAGGTTCCAGGCACTTTATCAATTATCTAGTTTACTGCACCCCCAGTTTAGAGAAAAGAACAATAAGATTCAGAGTTAGGAAACCTGGCCTAAAGTTAGCAGCAGATTAGAATTAGATTCCAAATGCTAACTGCCCTCCTACCCTACTTTGCCATCAGAACACTAGGACCACTGTGACCCTGGTATTAACTGCCTACAAGGGACTCTGATCATGAAGACTCTATCCATTATTAGTAAAATGAGATTGCACTGATTTAAGATGGAAATAGTGCTTCAGATTACGTACCTTAAGTGTTTCAGCATGAATTTTATTCAGCTGGGAAACTTCCTGCCGCTTACAGGCTTTTGTTGCTTCCAAAAGATTTTCAAGATTAAGGTTTGCTTTTTGCAAAGACTGAACTTCTGATTCCAATTCTAGCTGCCTTTTCCTAAGAGACATTGTAAGTATTTCAGGTAAAAGTAATGTCAAACACTTGTAGAGTAATTTATAGATACTTTTACACAACCTTACAGTTATTTCTCTAAATCAGAGATATTCTCTCAGACTATTTCCCTCGCTTTCTAATTAGGTAAAATACAACTTAGAAATTGATAACTGCTTGAGGTATTCAGCTAGCAAATGGTAGAATGCAAACTCAAAAGTCCAAATACTCCATGATGATACCATATGTGATATTAATTCTAAAACAAACACTTATTTTGTTTCAGGGTAGGATTTATCTTAGTTGTAATATGAATGTAATTTATCTTTGCTTTTTTTTACACAATTAGAATCAAGTCAGATTAATAAACCTATAATTTCTAAAACCCTTGATTTAGTTCTTAACAATATGATTTAAATTTTACCTAATCAGACAATTCAAGATGGAGAATTTGAGTTCAAGAGATACTGATCTCAACAGGAGAGTACTGTTTAAAATGTTTGTATTTCTAGTTCATTAAATACATTATTAAAGAGTTAGAAACAAGCCCTTTTACTTCATGTCAAATTAGTTGCTTCTATGAAAGTTTAATATTTAAAGTAAAATGCCCAATTAAATGATCAATACTAACACTCCAGCAAATGAACACTAAAAGAAAATGGGTGCACTTCCATATATATTTACACCTTACCTAGTAAGTTCTTTGAATTCTTCATATTCTTGCTTGGAATTATTCAGCTCTGTCTGAATTTGTAGGATTTGTGCTTTTAACTTCTCAGTGTTTGCAAATGAGCATGGCTCTTTCTGAGATTTAGGAGAAAATCCTTGCTGACCTGATAATAGGGAAACAACCTTAAGTCTTTTTTTATTTTTTAACTAAAGACAGGGTCATGTTATGGTCCCCTGGCTGGAGTGTAGTGGTTATTCACCGGCATAATCAGACTAGCTACTATAGCCTCAGACTAGTCTCAAGTGATCCTCCTGCCTCAGTCTTCCAAGAAGCTGGGGGATACAGATACATGCCACTGCACCCGGCATTATAATCTTAATCTTTGAAAACCAAAAATAACAGAACAAGTTTTCTAAGTTCTCTGCCAGGTATCGATTTTGGGCCACTAGCAAGAACAAGAATGGATTAGAAGGGGGGCCCTATACATAACTGCAGAAGACAGGAGACACAGGATGTGACATAGCCCACTAAAGAGGATTAGAAACCATGTTTAAAAAGCAGAGATGCCACAGGATAGAGAGGCACAGTTAGTTTAAGGCAACACATTTTCCATCAGGAGAAAGACCAAACAATGACTGAAGCACAACTTGCAAAATGCTAGCTGGGGAAACATTGGTAGCTGAAACTTGCAGGAATTAGTGCTAGCAGCTAATATGAACAGTCAATAAATTATTTAGAAAAGGAAATAAACAGCAAGAGCAGCGAGTTGAAAGAACTTGGTATCATCTAACCAGGAGAAAACATTAATTTCAGAAGCTGCTTAGAAGCCTGAATTTGTTGAAGAGAGTCTACCTAGTTTCAGTGTTGAAAACTATCATGTAAGCCAGGCACGGTGGCTCACACTTATAATCCCAGCATTCTGGGAGGCTAAGGCAAGTGAATTGCCTGAGCTCACAGGTTTGAGACCAGCCTGAGCAAGAACGAGACCCTGTCTCTAAAACAAACAAACAAAAAAAATAGCTTGGTGCTGTGGTGGGGCCTGTAGTTCCAGGTACTCAGGAGGCTGAGGCAAGAGGATCACTTGAACCCAGGAGTTTGAGGCTGCTGTGAGCTGTGATGCCATAGTAATCTAATGAAGGTGACAAACTGAGACTCTGTCTCAAAAAAAAAAAAAAAAAAAAAAAAAAGAAAAATATCAAGTAAAAGGTGTTTATAGAATGTTTAAAAATTGGTGGAGTTAAAAACAAAATTACTGTTAGTACTATTGAGGCCAAAATGGTCAATAAAAGGCACAACATTGTAGAGAAAAGTAGTTGAAACAGAAAACCTAATCTTCACTTTGCAGCTAAAAATCTGAGCATCTCACAAGTGCTAAAATGTAGAATCAACCTAAGTATCCATCAATTCATGAGTGGATCAAGAAATTGTGGTCTATATATTCCACAGAATGATATTTAACCATAAAGAAGGAATAAAATAACATCTTTCACAGAAACTTGGATGGAACAGGAGACCATTATCCTAAGTGAAGTATCTCATGTATGGAAAAACAAACACCATGGGAGCTAAATAACAGGCACACATGGGGACAAAAAGATGTAAAGAAAGTTGGAAACCAGGCGGCGCCTGTGGCTCATCGAGTAGGGTGCCGGCCCAATATACCAAAAAGGTGGTGGTTCAAACCCGGCCTCGGCCAAAAGGCAAAACAGAAAAATAGCTGGGCATTGTGGTGGGCGCCTGTAGTCCCAGCTACTTGGGAGGCTGAGGCAGGAGAATTGCCTAAGCCCAGGAGTTGGAGGTTGCTGTGAGCTGTGTGACACCATGGCACTCTACTGAGGGCGATAAAGTGAGACTCTGTCTCTACAAAAAAAAAAAGAATGTTGGAAACCAAGAAGGATGGAGGGTGATGAGGATGAGAGGTAAAAACTTACCTGTTGGGTACAAAGAACACTATTCTGGTGACGAGTACACTAAAAGCCCAACTTAAGCATTATACAAGGCTTCCGTGTAAAAAAACATTTCTACTTCTCCTGATATTTTGAAATAAAATAAATAAAATCTTAGTCTCTCCACAGCCCAATACTATGATTCAATCTTATTTTTTTATTTATACGTAACACAACAGAAGAAGGCTTAGAAAAGGAAAATTTTAAAAACAAAGAGACAGATTCAGAGCCCGTAGCTCAGTGAATAGGGTGCCAGCCACATACACCGAGGCTGGTGGTTCAAGCCCAGCCCAGGCCTGCTAACAACAATGACAACTGCAAGAATAAAAAAGAGAGACAGTGTTCTTTTATCAATGCAGAATAAAAAGATGACAATGTTTGTAATTTCAACCTAACAAACAAAAGATGAGAATGAGTATGATAAACAACCATGAAAATACTACCTCTAAAAATCAGGCAAACACAGACTGGGTTGCCAGGTTCCAGGGAATTAACACTAATAGCTACCAAGCCTCCAAGATAAAATTAGTACTTACCAAACCACTTTTCATAAAGTAAAAGCAATCTCATGAAAATAACAGGTAACTGGGTGGTGCCTGTGGCAGTGAGTAGGGCGCCGGCCTCATATACTGAGGGTGGCGGGTTTGAACCTGACTCCGGCCAAAAGCAACAAAAAAATAGCCAGGTGCTGTGGCAGGTACTTGTAGTCCCAGCTACTCGGGAGGTTGAGGCAGAGAATCGCCTAAGCCTAAGCCTAAGAGCTGGAGGTTGCTGTGAGCTGTGATGCCACAGCACTCTACCAAGGGCGACAAAGTGAGACTCTGTCTCAAAAAAAAAGAAAAGAACAGGTAACTAAGAGTGTATACACTGGTAGTCATAAGATGGGGACCAAAACATGTGCTGGGTGGTTTGTGTGTCTGATCCCTCTAACATCTCTTACACTGTACAGCCTTAGCCAGACTAATTCAACTTTTCAACCCTGCTTTCGTGCATGTTTGGTTAAGCACTTTTCATTTCAAATACTTTAAGCAGGAACATTCCATTAAATAAAAATTGAACTGAATAAATCTTTTTTTCAATAAAATAGAGGAAATGTGGGTATTTTCTTGTTATGTCTATTAGCCTACACAGGCTACTACTCTTTGGTTTTTGAGGAAAAAACATTTAGTAAATGCCTTTTTATACCTCAAAAGAATAAGCATGTATATAAGAAATTAGCATAGCATGTCTGAAGGCTATAATGAAGACCTTGAGTACAAGGCACTACAAATGCATTTTATTTTATTTTATTATTATTATTATTTTTTTTTTTTTTTTTTGAGACAGAGTCTCAAGCTGTCACCCTGGATAGAGTGCCGTGGCATCACAGCTCACAGCAACCTCCAATTCCTGGGCTCAAGCGAGTCTCTTGCCTCCACCTCCCAAGTAGCTGGGACTACAGATGCCCGCCACAACGCCTGGCCATTTTTTGGTTGCAATTGTAGTTGTTTGGTGGGCCCGGGCTGGATTCGACCCCGCCAGCTGAGGTGTATGTGGCTGGCACCTTAGCCCGCTTAGCCACAGGCGCCGAGGCTACAAATGCATTTTAAACAGCCCCTTCTGGCCAGGTCTAGTGGCTCAGACCTATAATCCCACAGCTCTGGGAGGCCAAAGCTATGCCTGTGCTACTGCACTCCAACTGAGGTAACAAAACTCTTGTCTCTAAAAAAATAAAAGGTTCTTTTTACAAAGCACGTATACACCAAACATTTCTTACTTTTATCATTTTTCTCTGTGTCACAGACTTCAGTGAAAGCTTTTTCCAGTTTTGCAATGGTCTGGGCATCCATTTCTTGGGCTATTTTCACGGGCTCTAATAGTCGCAGTCTTCTATTCTCCTCCCGGAGAGAATGATTTTCCATGGCATACTTTGCAACTCTGGGGTGGTGCTCTATCTGTAACATCGAAGAGTTACAAGCATTATATATTTACAGATATCTCCTTAGTAAATCAGTCCCTCTAAAAAGCCACTAGAAAACTTCAGGAATGCTTGTTGTCACTATTATGGAAAGCAACTTGGTATCTGTGATCAAGATGGAAAGTTTGAATATCCTACAACTCTGCGATTCTAGGACGGAGTCTATACCCTTGAAACTTTCACCCAGGTTGCTAAGAAGATAAGCACAAAGGTGTACATTAGGGCTAACTCTTCCTGCAAAGGAGACTGGTTCAATCAACTAAGAAATAGAATAAGGAAAACTATCAAAAAGAATAAGGAAACTACTGACCAAGATTGAATTGCCCTCTAATAGCTAAAAGAGCAAGGTGCAGAAATGTGTGCAAGAGAAATAAAAGTAAAAATATCTACCCATGGCTCGGTGCCTTGTGGCTCAAGCGGCTAAGGCGCCAGCCACGTACACTTGAGCTCGCGGGTTCGAATCCAGCCCAGGCCTGCCAAACAACAATGATGGCTGCAACCAAAAAAAAAAAAAAAAAAAAAAAATGGCCAGGCGTTGTGGTGGGCACCTGTAGTTCCAGCTACTTGGGAGATGGAGGCAAGAGACTCGCTTGAGCCCAGGAATTGGAGGTTGCTGTGAGCTGTGATGCAATGGCCCTCTACCCAGGGTGACACCTATTCAGGGTTGGGTGCTATGTAACGATATCGCCACAACTTCTTCCCTTTTCCCTTCTCTTCCCTTTAACTACCTTGATGAGGGAAAAGGAATTTTACGGTCCCACTATCTGTTGAATTCATAAATCAATTTCCATTATATTAAAAAATAAGTACTTTGTGACAAATTTATATTTCCTTTGAAGTTCTTTTATTTTTAGAAATACTACAAATGCCACGTACTCACTTGTTCTCGCAGAGTTTGAATCTCATCCCTTAATTCTGAGAGCAAACGATCCTGCTCCTCAGCCAGAAAGCTGCCCCTGGATTCCTTATGGAGCTTTTCCAGGCGTATTATTTGATCCTCTCGGAATTTCACAATCATTTTATTTGATTGAATAAATTTTTCCTTTTTGAGGTTGAGGTCTTCTAATTGGGCAATTTTTTCTATTAGAGACTTAAGAAATTCATAATTTGGTTAAATATAAAAAGTAATTCAGCTTCCCTAAAATTTCATAAGCCCAGCAACAAATACTGCTTTAATCTTAAAGTGATACTGCAAAGAGACAGAACATTTTAAAAAAACAGAGAAAAATTTAATCTTAATGGCACACAATCTTCTTTCCTTATTAAACTGTTGCCATTTATTTTACTCAATAGGGCAACAAAAACCACATAGCAAAAAAAAGCCTAAAATAACTTGAATCCCCCTTATTACTAAAACTCAGTTTTCCTACCTTCTTTTCTTGTTCAGATTTCTTAAAGAATAGCATTGCCTCCTGGAAATATTTCATGTAATCAATCTTCTCTTTTTCTGTAATCAATCCAGTAAGAAATGAAATGGAGAAAACAATTATTTGTCACGATTGTAAGGTCTTTACCTAACAAATGCAATCAGTGTAACCTGGTTTCTTGTACCCTTAATTTATTGTTGAATCCCCAACAATAAATTAAAACAAACAAAGCAAAAAAAAAAAAATTATTTCTCAAACTTTAAAACCAAGCGATGAGCTAAAACAGCCTTTAATTTACTGCTTTCAACTAATCTAAAAAGATCAGACTATCATCAGCAGATTGTGGATTTCAAGTTAGCCCATCCTACATACCAGCTGTTCTTTAAAGAAAAATAAGTTTCTCTTTATTTAGTTAGCATATATTATACATTATAAATGGTATGACAGAATTAGAAATGGATCTAAAAAAAACTACTGAGGGAGTCCCAGGTAGTGGGACCCCCTGAGATATAATTCACCCTCTTGGTTTTATGTATTTCAAAGTAATTCATTCTCCACTAGCTATTCTTTGAGAAAAATAAGTCTCTCTCATGCTAATCTATATATGTTTGCTAAATTGTTTATTTTAGTAAACATACATAGATTACACATACTATGAATTTAAGAAGCGTATATATAGCCAGGTGTTGTGGCGGACGCCTGTAGTCCCAGTTAGTCGGGAGGCTGAGGCAAGAGAATTGCTTAAGCCCAGGAGTAAGAGGTTGCTGTGAGCAGTCTGATGCCACAGCACTCTACTGAGGGCCATAGAGGGAGACTCTGTCTCTAAAAAAAAAAAGAAGTGTATATAAATGAAATTACTCTTTTTTTTTTTTTTTTTTTAGCACTTTTTGGATGATATATATATATATATATATATATTTTTTTTTTTTTTTTTTTTTTTTTGAGACAGTGTTTCACTTTATTGCCCAGGCTAGAATGCAGAGGCACCACCATAACACACTGTAACCTTGAATTCCTGGGCTCAAGCGATCATCTGCCTCAGCCTCCTGAATAGCTAAGACTATAGGCTCGTAGCACCATGCCTACCTAATTTTTACTTTTTTTGTCCAGACAAGGTCTCACTATGTGGCTCAGGCTAGTCTTGTACTTCTGACTTCAGGAGATCCTCCTGTCTTGGCTTCCCAAAATGCTGGGATTACAGGGATAAGTCAACATTTCAGGCCTATTCAAAATTTTTTTATCTTCCTCCCACCATATCTCATAGAGCTCCGTGTCTATGGTAACTATTATCTGATTATAAACAACATACTATCTCCCTATACATACAGGTAAAATAAACAGAAAGAGGTAAACAGAAGGATACAGGCAGTCTCTGAGTCACAAAAAAATCCAACTATGTACAACTCACACTTATGAATGGTCATTTAACAGTAAGTCCCCGAATTATAAACACCCAACTGATAATGCACTTCGCACTTATGAACAGGGGCTATTATAGGTAGTAGGTAAATGCACCTGTCCAACTTATATACAAATTTAACTTGAGAACAAATCTACAGCACCTATCTCATTCTAACCAGGGACTGCCTGTACTTGCAGAAAAATTTGGGTAGTGGTATCCTGTGGTGACTATTTATCATTGGAGGGTGCTTATATTTGTACACTGTCTTCTCTAAGATAAGGACATTGTGCACATCCTACCTCTGGTCAGAAAGCTTTCTGGTGGTGTCTGCCCTGAAGTAAGCAGAGCCAGTTGTTCTTTGAGCCTCTTCACTTCAGCTTGGAGCTGGCTCACATTTCCTTGGGTGTCTTCATTTACCACTGCCTGTTCAAGAATTTTTTAAACAACATTAAAAATTCTTTTTGAGTGGTACAGTTCTGTGTTTACATTTGTTGGTATGATTTAGAGTAATGAACAGCAAAGAAAACCTCACTTCCATCCTACAGTCAAAAGTCCATGGGAATCACAGTGTGCTGGAGGAGGGAAGAAGCTTCCTTTTCCTGTGCCTTCATACCTACCTCCAGAGAGAGACCAGCACCAGACAGGCTCTCCCCCTCCAAGATCCTACTTTCTTCCTACCTTTCTTGACTAGCCCTGGGCCTTTAAGCTGGGTCACCATTAGAATCTGAGTGTGTTTATCTAACACTTCCTTCCCCTTGAGAATAACAGCCTCACTCCACTCTCCCAATGGAGAAGAGCAAACACTTTATTTTTTAACAGCTCTCCTGGTAGGAGGGGTTGGGGTTTTTTCACCACACTAAATGATATCTTCATTTTCTTAAAGAAATCTTTTATTTAAAACAACTTCCAAAAGGTTAAAAAGGCCCAAAAACAAATGTACCACCGTGGTGCAGGATGGTGGAGGAGGTTATACACATATGGGGACAGGGAATATATGGGATCTTTGTATTTTCTGTTCAATTCTGTGGTGAACCTATAATGCCTATAAAAATAAAGTTTATTACTTAAAATAATAAATTTTAAAGAAGGCCTACAACACCCAGAGGCTGATAAAAAGTGCCGACAGCTGAACACCTACTACCTAGTGAGGAGAACACACCCTCTGACAGCCCTAAGATCCCCTGTGTTCTTGTCTCAGGCCTAGTCTGCTCCTTGAGAAAGATTTAAATAGCTCATCCTTAAACAAGCCCCAGATACCCTGGCATTCTCCACTGAAAGGCTCCAGCAGGGGGACTCACCATTACAAAGAATAGTATAAGGCTTCTGGTGTTTTGTGTGTTAAGAAGCCATGTCCAGTTGCTTCTGATGCTTATGGCTAGGCTCATTATGAGGCACTACTGTATTTCTGACATCACTGTCACATTGGTGACATCACTGCAGTTCTATACTCTCCAAAGACTTTTAGTAAGTCTCAAGAGACATAGGGCCAGAAAACTCTAATGATTTTTCTTCCTCATATCACTCACACTCCAGAGGAAGTATTATAATCCAAGGAAGTAAAATGAGTAACCACTAGGTATATCCTTCTGATGTATGGAGGGAAAGAGGCAACTTGGACCTCTTCACGATCATGATCAGATGATTAAGGGGTCTACTCTAGGGAGTAATAAAGATCAATTTCTTTTTTTTTTTTTTTTAATTGAGACAGAGCCTCAAGCTGTCACCCTGGATAGAGAGCTGTGGCATCACAGCTCACAGCAACCTCCAATTCCTGGGCTCAAATGAGTCTCCTGCCTTCGCCTCCCAAGTAGCTGGGACTACAGGCGCCCACCATAACGCCTGGCCGTTTTTTGGTTGCAGCCGTCGTTGTTTGGCGGGCCCGGGGGCTGGATTCGAACCCACCAGCTCAGGTATACATGGCTGGTGCCTTAGCCCGCTGAGCCACAGGCGCCGAGCCATAAAGATCAATTTCTTGGGTTGACAAAATGCTTCCCATGGGCCAAACACTGCCTGTTTTTTAAATCAAGCTGCACTAGAGCACAGCCATTTGTTTAAATTGTTATTATATTTAATCTCATTTATCTATGGCTACTTTCTCACTACAAATACAAATTGAATAAACTGAGACAGGGATCATGTGACACAAAATGCACAAAATATTTACCATCTGGTTCTTTTTTTTTTTGAGACACAGTCTCACTATGTCTCGGGCATGAGACTCTCGGTAGAGTGCCATGGCGTCACAGCTCACGGTAACCTCAAACTCTTGGGCTTAAGCGATCCTCTTGCCTCAGCCTCCCAAGTAGCTAGGACTACAGATGCCCATCACAACGCCTGGATGTTTTTTTTATCTTTTTATTTTTTAATTTTTTTAGTTGTAATTGTTGTTTTAACTGGTCTGGGCCAGGTTCAAACCCACCAGCCTCGGTGTATGTGGCCAGTGCCCTACCCACTGAGCTATGGGCAACACCACTATCTGGTTCTTTGTAAGAAAAGTTTACTGGCTGGGTGTGGTGGCTCACACCTGTAATCCCAGCACTTGGGAGGCCAAGATGGATGGATTGCCTGAACTCACAGGTTCGAAACCAGCCTGAGCAAGAGCAAGACCCCATTTCCAAAAAATAGCTGGGCACTGTGGCGGATGCCTGTTGTGGCAGGCACCTATACGCAAGAGAATCACTTAAGCCCAAGAGTTTGAGGTTGCTGTGAGCAATGATGCCATGGAATTCTACCAAGAGTGACAAAGTAAGACTCTCAAAAAAAAAAAAAAAAAGTTTTACTCACCACTGGTGTACACCAATATCAAAGTTCTTGCATATGAAGTAAAATGGGGAAATCTTAGATATGATATTGTGAAATATATATTTGGTCTTAGCCCTGTTTTTTGGCTAAAATCCTTGGACTCTCCAAAATGATAAATGTCTTTTTGCCTGCTAATAAGTTGACTGGTAGCTGGCAGTCCCTAGGCAGCTTCAGGATGGAGGCCAGTTTCAGAAAAGAGCAAGGCTGACTGTTAAGCTGATCGTCAACAGCCAATGGTCTAATGAATCATGCCTAGTAATGAAGCCTCCATAGAAAGCCAAAAGGACTGGCTTAGGGGTTTCAGATAGCTGAACACGTGGAGGTTCCTAGAGGGTACTGTGTCTAAAGAGGGCATGGGAGCTCTGCACCACTACCCATACCTCACCCTATGCAACTCTTCATTTATATCCTTTGCCATACCCTTTATAATAAACCAGTAAGTATGTTTTCCCAAGTCCTATGAGCCACTCTAGCAAATTAAAATAAAGAGGGGGTCATTGGGAAGCCCGATTTATAGCCTGGTCTGAAGCACAGGTATATAGTAAAATAATCGGGGATTGGAATTAGCCTTGGAAGTAGAGGGTTGTTTGGGGGGACTGAGCCCTCAACCTGAGGGACCTGACACTATTACCAGGTAGATAGCATTAGAACTGGAATTTAATTGGAGAACACCTGGTTGGTGTCTACTGCAGAACTGATTGGGTTTTGGTACAGAGAAATTCCCATATACTTTTTGGTGACCATAGGTCATAGAGCCTTCTGTGTTGATTGTTGAGTGAGAGAATTGAAAAAACACTATTTTTCCCTATATCCTCAGATTAGAGCTGTAGACCACTCGAAAGACAAAGTTTGTCAAGTTTTCAAATTACTCTCACATGTACATGGTATTTCCCCTCCACCACATATGCAGGCACACATGCACACACACACACACACACACACACACACAAAACCCTCTGCTGACATGCTTCCAACAAATTTGGTTTCCAACTCAATTATAAAGTAAAAACTTTGCCTTTGGCTTGGTGCCTGTGGCTCAACGGGCTAAGGCACCAGCCACGTATACCTGAGCTGGTGGATTCGAATCCAGCCTGGGCCCACCAGACAACAATGATGGCTGCAACCAAAAAAAATGGCCCGGCATTGTGGTGGGCACCTGTAGTCCCAGCTACTTGGGAGGCAGAGGCAGGAGACTTGCTTGAGCCCAGGAATTCGAGGTTGTTGTGAGCTGTGATGCCACAGCAGTCTATCCAGGGTGACAGCTTGAGGCTCTGTTCCCCCCCCCCAAAAAAACAAAGAAAACAAAAAACTTTGCCTTCCCTTAATATAAAACTACTAAACAATAACGACTATAAGAGCTAACCTAGGTAGGTTTTTAATTTCATGTATGATATAAAAGGCTATGAACGATGAAAAAGAAATACTGCATACAGTAAAATAACTTTTACAGAGAAATAAAAGTTAATATTAGAGCAATTACAAAAATGGCCTATTGTAACCTTAAATATTTTCTAATTTATTTAATAAAATATACTCAAAAGCATTTTACCTTGTTTTTAATCAGCTTGGCTCTTTGAGCAAAATTAAGTGTTGATAGGGTTTCCCCAAAACACCTAGATCCAGGATGAACATTTGCAATTATGGCTGTTTTGGCGTTACCTCCAAGGGAATCCTGTTTAATGATATGAATGGTGCACATTTTCAAGTGAGAAATCACAGTATCTTTTTAAGCAAAGAAAATGTATCCTCTTGCTATTAAGGCTGAGAGATTGCCCCACCATCGACCTTAGTGAGCATAACCAAAAGAGCCCAAGAGCCCAAAGATCTACTTTACCCGTAGTAAGAAGGTAAGTTTAGAGTCTCTGTAGCACACATGTCTCTGTTTTCCATTCCCCACATCAACAAGGGCAGTAATCACTTGGCCCAGGCAGCTCAATGATCGATTTATATTACCAGCTTCCTAAGATGTTGGGAATAAGGACAAAATTTAGGTGTGTTTGTTACTTTTTGGTGTTTTGAATGAAAATGTATCTAGCTGAGTGACAATTTTGGATGGAAAGGCAAGTCAGGGCTAGTGCTAATAAAGAACAATTAACTTTTTTTTTTTGGCCGGGGTGGGGTTTGAACCTGCAATCTCTGGCATAAGGGGCCAGCGTCCTGCTCCTTTGAGCCACAGGCGCCGCCCTAGAACAACAAACTTTTACACAATGAAAATGTCCTCAACTATCCCCTAACCTTTTCCTAGTTGATGTACAGTATAATTTTGCCGTTAGAAGACAAACACAAAAATCATGCAAAGAAAAAAATATTAATGCCACATCATGATTGTAATAGTTTAAAGATAACTTGTAGGTAGAGATAAAGACCAGAATAAAATAAAGGGGGGGGGGATAATTATGCTGAAGAGTTTAAGAGAATGGTAACTAATAACTAATAACCCAAAGTCACTGATGAACTTATTACGAGAGAATACTCAGTCTAATTCTGTAAAGGATAATAAAAACCCCTCAAAGACAGTAATTTAGGGAGAAAAGAAAAATGTTTGGGTTAAATATGTTACATTCAATTTTTGCTGCAGGTAGCAATTTTGATAACTGGGTTTGGTGAAGTAAAAAGTGCAAGATGTGCTGAATTCAGAGTTACCACTATGTGTTATTATACAGTAATTCAGAAAGATTATTTTGTGGCATGGTTGAGGGTACACTCTGCAGAACTGGACTACCTTGGTTTGACTATCAGCTCTACCCTTATTAGCTGTATGATTCTGGACAATTTACTTCAATGTCTTAACCTATAAAATAGAAAGGATAATAGCACCTACTTCTCAGAGTTGTTGGGAAGACTAATGAGTTAATATATGTAAAGCACCTTACAACAGGATTGGTGTATGTTCTTTAGGAAGCTTTTCCTATTTTTATTATGTTGCCTATCTCAATGGAAGCATGAGCTTTAGATTGCCTGAAACTGTCTAAGAAATCAGGGGGCCCAAATCCTCACATTTAATGTAAAAAGCTGCTCTCTTCCTCACCATTACCAACTCTTCTCCCCTAATCCATGTGTATCTAAAACTATACAAATTTCATTGGCAATTCATATTCCAATACATACATACATATTGACAATACATATTACATTCAACCTCTGGTCCCTCTGCTAATATCTTAGCTAGGACTAGGTCCTTAACCCTTTGCTCCTGAGCTATATTTACAGCATAACTATCTTTCTCATTAGGCTCTCCCCTTTTGAATGTGACAGCGGTGGATCAGATGGTTATGTTTTTATAAAACAGACTTACTTCATGAAATCATTCATTTGCCCAAAATTTTTAAGTGTATCCCAGTGTTTGGTAAGTGGAGTCCAAATGTGGTCTGCCACTCCTGGTCCTTGATGATTGGGACCTACTTGCCTCTCTAGCCAACCAATCCAATGACCCATGCTGAAATGCCAAATGTCATGCTCATTCTGCACCCAAAACAATCCCTGAGATGTTCCCCTTTCCAGCATCTATTCCCTATCCCTCTCCCCGGAACAAAATCCTTTGAAGCAACAACTTAAGAACAACTTCTTTTCCAAACTTCCCCCTCTCCACGGAGTCCATGTCACATTCTACTTCTTCTAACTTCTGCTGCCTTCTGTACTATTATCTCCTCTGGCATAAATTTAAACATTCTTGCTATTGTCAGATTTGTCCTACCCCATTTATGTTTACTGTCCCTATCTCATGACAAAAATTTCTGTTCCCGGTGGCGCCTGTGGCTCATAGAGTAGGGCGCCGGCCCCATATATGGAAGGTGGTGGGTTCAAACCTGGCCTTGACCGAACTGCAAAACAGAAACATAACCAGGCGCTGTGGCGGGAGACTGTAGTCCCAGCTACTCGGGAGACTGAGGCAAAAGAATCGCCTAAGACCTGGAGTTGGAGGTTGCTGTGAGCTGTGTGACGCCACAGCACTCTACCTAGGGCGATAAAATGAGACTCTTTCTCTACCAAAAAAAAAAAAATCTCTGTTCCTTTCAGATAGAAACAATCTCTCAATTATTTGCAACCCTTACAACTCTGGTACAGTCATACATCACTTAATGACAGGGATATCTTTTGCATAATGCGTCATTAAACAATGCTAACATTGTACAGACATTATAGAGTGTACTTATACAAATCTAAATGGTATGGCCTCCTACATATCTAGACTGTGTCTTATGGGACCACTATCATATATATAGTCCTTCCTTGACCAAAATGCCACTATGTGTCACATGGCCAAACTGACTTTTAGGAGGAATTCACATACAAATTGAAGAGTATAATTTCACTCTTACCTTCAACCTCATTCCTTCTGCATGGGTATCTTTTTGCCTTTCAGATCCTGCTAAATCTACCAGATTGAGCAGGGAGGTTCGTATATTCACAATCTCATTGCTTTTTTCCATAGACTCTATTATAATGGTAAAGACTGCATGAGACCTAGAGGATTCTCTGTTCATTGATGTTGATGCCACACGTCTGTTCCTCCATCCTCCAGATAGCACCTAGGCAAAAGGAAAATAAAAGAAGCAACAGTAGGTATACTTAAGACAATATTAAAACAAAAAATAAGCACTTGAAAATCACTCATTTTAGATTTCAAAACGAATGCAGCGCCTGTGGCTCAGCGAGTAGGGCGCCAACCCCATATACAGAGGGCTGCGGGTTCAAACCTGGCCCCGGTCAAACCGCATCAAAAATTAGCCAGGCGAGGGCGGAGCAAGATGGCGGACGAGTAACAGCTTCCTTGCAGCTGGGCACAGTGAGACTGGGGAGAGAGGACTTCAGGCATCTCTGCCAGGCGGGATCTGCCCAGAAACTTCCCTTTGGGGACACAGGGAGACAGCGTGA
>CAUYON010165813.1:0-23253 GCA_963573935.1 Arctocebus calabarensis
GTCTCACTTTATCGCCCTGGGTAGAGTGCCGTGGCGTCACACTGCTCACAGCAACCTCCAGCTCTTGGGCTTAAGCGATTCTCTTGCCTCAGCCTCCCGAGTAGCTGGGACTACAGGCACCCGCCACAGCGCCCGGCTATAAACATAAGCTTTTTAGAATACTTCATCATTAGAGGTATTACTGAATAATCCCAGTATTAAATGCAGTGTATAGCAAATTTTTACAAAGTCCTAGTAGTTCTTGCAGAGTTTGCTGTACTAAAGTACTAATAGACACTGTCTGATACAGCACTGGGAAGTTGGATGTGACCATGGATATTCCACCTATGGAGTAAACAAAATTCCAGCAAAAAAAAAAATAAAAACAGTACGGTCCAAATTATCCTTGGAAATCCTTTCTGAAGTTATCACTTTGGACACCATGACACCATTTCTTGCTGGGTCCAATAGGCCCAGCTCTTGGTGCAGTGTTGAAACAGCACATGTCTCTTCAGTGGAGCCCGGGGAGGGAGCCCAGGGGCCATGCTAGTCTCATACAAAGCCTCTCTAGTGCTCACGTACTGAGAAGGACGCAGACACCAAGACCTGCGCGGAACAGCGGATTCCCGTCCCCTGGCCGAGTGAAATGATGAGCAGAGTCACCAGCCCAGTTCAGTGTTCTCTCTTGTGCTCTTTCTCTCCCTCCTCTCTCAGTTCAGTTGAGTTTGGGGAACACATGGTAATTCATGGCACCCCTAGACACAAAGTCGCAGAGTCTGCTCCAGGGTCCAGAAAGCCAGCTTTCAAAGTCATTCCAGTGCAAGCTTTTCCCAGAGTGCTAAAGCAAAGGAACTTAGGAGGCCGTAGACTCCACAGCAGAGGGAAGTTGTTACTGCCTCTGGGATTGGTTTCCTCACCTGTAACACTCAGGGATTTGAGGCGGATGAACTCCCTACTGCAGCCCCTGACGTTTAGTGAGTTCTAAGCAGAGAAAGACTGTCCCCCCTTATGCCGTGGGACAACCTCCATAGCCCCGAGTCCTTCCAGGCAAGCACCAGCCCCTCCCGTCTCTCACGGCAATGTCCTAAGACCGCGTGCCCAGAGAAAGAACAAACCGAGGAGCACCTGGCAATTCACACTGCTCACCTGCTGCCCCTCTTCCCTTTAGCAAATCTTTGTTTTTGAGACAGTCTCACTTTCTTTCCCCTTGTAGAGTGCATGATGTCATAGCTCACAGCAACCTCTAACTCTTGGGTTCCAGTGATTCTCTTGCCTCAGCTTCCCAAGTAGCTAGAACTACAGGTACCTGCCACAATGCCTGGCTATTTTTGGAGATGAGGACTCACTCTAGCTCAGGCTGGTTTCGAACTCATGAGCTCAGGCAATCCACCCACGTTGGCCTCCCAGAGAGCTAGGATTATAGGTGTGAGCAGTTCAGCAAATCTTAATCTAACACCTTTAGAAAAGACAAGACTGTGCGCTAAGTATGGGAAAAGTAAAAATACATAAGCTGTCTTTGACATTGTGGAATTCTCAATCTTGGTATAAATTTAAGTGTTTTATCACAGTTGAGGAAAGCTGAGTATTTTGTTGTGTTTCAGTGTGAAATCCATTAGGTACAACTATAGTATATCAGAGCAATTTTTTGCTTTTTAAAAAATTTCTAGAATCACATGTCTTCAGGGCTGTTCACATAGTTCCAGTTCCCTTTCCACTGAGTGGACAGTAGAGCTGTATTTTCTCGAGCCACTGACAGCAGGTGTGTAGCCACGTGGCTTGCTTTGCTGATGAAATGTGAACAGAAGTTGTAGGTTTCACTTTCAAGCAAAAGCCTTAAGAACCATCCCCGGCTCCTCCTGAACACAGTGGCTCTGCCTGTAATCCTAGCACTTTGGGAGGCCTCAGTGGGGGAAGGCTGAAGCCCAGGATTTGCAGTTGCAGTGAGCTATGACTGGGCCGCTGCACTCTAGTCTGGGTGCCAGAGTGAGACCTCATCTCTAAAAAAAAAGAAAAGGAAAAAAACCCTGAGGTTTCCACAGGGAATCTACATATTAGGTGTTTTAAAAGCAACAGAAATGCCTCGTTGGGGGTCTTGTCTCTTTATGTCAGTGGAAGTCCAGCTGCTGCAGCCCACCCTCCCGCTCTCCTGGTAACCGCCACGCCCACCTTCTCGTCAGGGGCACAGCTGCTTCCTGTGCAGGGAGGTGACGCCGGCGGCTGTGCACCTGCCCGGCAGGAGTCAGGCCTGTAGAACGTTCAGTGTTGTTCTCTCCGCAGAACCCACTTTATGCAGTTCGTTTTAAGTTCCTGGAGGACTGTAAGGCGCTTGTTTTCTTATTCCTTGGGTATGCTTGTCACAATGATTGTCATGCAACAGAACGTCTCCGCAGAGCCCTAAGTTGTGGGTTAACCACCGACAACTTGTTTTTTGTTGGGCTTCTTTCTGCGTACACACGGTGCAGCCTGTCGCTGAGCTAACTGTCCTCTTCCTCTGGCCTTTCGGATGGTTACAAGCAAGTACCACACTGCCGTCATCACTCTGGGTCTGCGGTGTGTTCGATTGGGCAGGTCTCCCCTCTGTTCTTTTTTGAAAGTCAATTATTTATTTTTCTTCTTTTTTAATTTCAGATTAATATGAGGATAAAATTATTTAGGTCACATTGTTTTCATTTCTAAGGTAAAGTTCAAGTTATAGTTGAGCCCTTCACCCAGGGCACCCTCACATTGTGTACATTAGGTGAGATCCCGCCAGTCGCCCTCCCTCCTCCCCTCCCCCTTGCTAGACTATATTTGTGTGTTTTCTTTCATGTGGGTGGGTAGTTCATAAATTGGTTTCATATTATTGAGTACATTGAATATAAAAGTCAATTATTTATTGACTGAGTTCCTCAAAAGGAAATCCAACTGGAATTTTGATTGGCATTGATTGCATTGAATTTATAGGTGAATTGTTTATAGTCTTCATAAAGTCATCTGAAGTCAGTCACCCTACATTAGATAATCTGATCCAACAGCACGAATGTGCTCTATTTATTCAGATCATTTTCTGCTTCCTCATTAGAATCTTAACATTTCCCAGAGAATTTCTGTGTGTTTGGTGAATGTCTAGAGATTTTGCAATTCTTTTCTATTGTGAGCAGTATCTATTTTTTTTTTTTTCCCTGAGACAGAGCCTCAATCTGTCACCCTGGATAGAATGCTATGGCATCACAGCTCACAGCAACCTCCAATCCCTGGGCTCAAGCGAGTCTCCTGCCTCTGCCTCCCAAGTAGCTGGGACCACAGGCGCCCGCCACAACGCCCGGCCATTTTTTGGTTGCAGCCGTCATTGTTGATTGGCGGGCCCGGGCTGGATTCAAACCCGCCAGCTCAGGTGTATGTGGCTGGCGCCTTAGCGCGTTGAGCTACAGGCGCGGAGCCTAGAGTTTTGATAGTATTTTCTGTGTGTGTTTGGTGAATGTCTAGAGATTTTGCGATTCTTCTCTATTGTGAGCAGTATCTTTTTGATGATATTTTCTCACAGTTATAGTGGGTGGAGATCTTTGCAAGTTGATGTTGCGTCTTGCATACTTGCCAAACCTTATTAGCTCTGATTTGTTTGACTCTTTGTTATTCCTAAGTTGACAGAGATTGCGTTTCTCGAGTGGTACAGTTAGAAGTACTCACCACACCCCCATTTCATCTCTGTGGGGTGGGCATTAAAAGAAGAGAGACTCGCTAGGAAGGAGTGGAAATACCTGGGCCTCTGTGACACCAACTTCTGGGTTCTCTGTAGTTTCAGAAACTTGCTGTCAGGCCACTGACCACGCCGATGGAGAAAGGTGGCCTAAAGTTCTCTGCTGATGGGGGAGGGGAATGGGAAGGGAAGACCCGGAATAGAGAAAGGAAGGACTGTAGGGGGCTTGCCAGGCTGGATCAGCCTGGGGCCTGGGAAGTATAAGGGACAGAGGGTGGTGACAGCCCCAGGCTCAGGAGGCTGCACCAGCAGACCCATCGGGCAGCATCACCTACAGAAGCCCTGGGGGCCTTTGGCCACCTAATGTGGCGACAGGGAGGGAGGAGCTCTGCTGGGAGACAGACTTGGGCACCTGCCAATCCCCTCCCACCCCACCCACGCTGCTGACCAGTTAACAGAGGCCCTGCCCCGCCCTGAGTCACTGCACTGCTGTGCCACCAACACCCAAAGCAGCCAGCCCACGAACTTCTCAGGGTCTGAATCTCCTGTACCCTCAGAGCTTGGGGAAGTCAAAGCTGAGCCCACAAGGGCTCAGAGCTGGCGTCCTTGGGCTGTGTTCTGAAAAGAAGTTTGTCACAGGAGGGTCAGCCACACTGAGAATGGCCTAACTGGACAGCTTGTTTAGTGAGAAGCTACAGCTACCGAGGAGCTGTGGTTCGGACTCCTCTGCATGGCTGGGGGTGGGGCAACAGGGCTGCCCTCTGCTCTGCCCAGTGCTCTGTGGGGCCACTGGTGGTGGGTGCAGAGGTCCTGCTGAACTGGGTTCCCTTTTCATCCCTCCTTCAAGAGGGCGGGATGAAGTTATCACCTACTGCTCCTGGGCCCTGGAACTGTGGCATCACTTGGGATTCCACATGTGTCCCGTGCTGGGACAGTTTGCTTGATTTCTAGAGACTGGGCTGAGCAGAGAGTCGCGGCACCCCTGTCCATGTGAGAAGCAGATAGACGTCCTCAGATCCCATTCCCCGCCAGGCTCCGCGGGCGACCCGGGGACAGGCCTGGCACTGCGTGGGGAGCAGCTCTTTGGAGAGGCCAGACTGGTCAATTTATAACCCGAAAAAGGGATCGATGGGCTGAGAGCGAATGAGCCTGGTCCAGTGACCCAAATCCCCCGAGTCTGTCAAATTGTTTCCGCGGCTGAACAGCCAGGCCTGGGCTAGAGCCAGGGTGTCCCTCAAAGCCTGCGGGCGGGCGAGGTCTGCGTTTCTGGGTGTGCTCCCCGTTTCCTGCGCCAGCCTGTCTGCACATGCTGAGTGGTTGTGAAACAACAGTGACTCAGCTTCATAAATGGGACATTTACAGTGAAAATTACAGGGAATTCCCAGAGGCTCCTGCTGGGCTTATTTTCAGTGTGCGGTCTACACCAGCAAGCCCAGAGGCCCTGGCTCCACCTGCACCCCCGCAGCGGTGCTGGGGTGTCGATGTGGCCTCTTCTGCTTTGTGGCAAGCAGCTGCCTCGTGAAGTGTGAGAGAGAGGAACAGGAAGGAGGTGTCCACTCCTGCCCTGTCCGGACAGTCCCCGGGGCAGCAGCCCGCAGCCCCTCACACTTCCCACCTGCCCCGTGCCCCACCAACTGGCCCTCACCCCCAGGAGGAAGGCACAGTAGGTATTACCGTTTGGTAAATGGACCCATGTCTGACTTACTCCAGATTTCAAGAGATTGACGCTGGACTCAGGTTTCCCTGAACACAGAATGAGAAGGCAAAAGGGTGGCAGTGAAGAGAGGGGAGCCTCTGCTTCCTGGAGAGGGCGGGAGAAGGGGCCTGCACCTGGGGCCTGGGCCACAGCAGCCCTTCCACCCTTCCCACAGTGACACGTTCCTTGGCAGGGCATCATTTCTGAAAACCCAGGCTTGAGCTGGGAGTGGTGCGACGGCCCCTGCTGAGCCTGGGCTTGGTGGAGGGGCAGGAGGCTCCGTAGCAGAAGGGCTCCAGCCACTGTGGCTTTAGGACCTAAACCCAGTTCAAATGTTTGCCCAACACCTGGCGCTGAGCTTTGGACCAAGCAGCAGGAGCAGGCCTGGCTGAGTCAGGAGTGCTGAGGCATCAGACAGAAATGTGGGCACATAGCCTTTAACGGCTCTGCCCTCATAACCAGCTCAAATCACTCTCTCCATGAGGTTTGGAGAGAGTGCTGCCAGCTAGCTGGACACGGTGGCACTTCTGCTCTCTCCAAGTGAAGCTGGCACACCCATGCCTTCACCCCGTGGCTGGGATTGCCATGCTTTACTGAGCCACAGACTTGTATGCCTAGTGACCTATGAGACGTCTTCCCCTAGATGCCCCAAAGCTTCTGAATTCATCAGGTTCAAAACAGAACACCCAAACTGGCTCACCTTCTATTCCCCCTATTGGTTAACAGTCGCATGTGCCCCTGACCCCCCTAATTGACACGTAACTGTTGTAATGGCCTCGCCTTCTAATTAGAAACCACCGAATTGCCCTTAAGTCCTCTGCTTTTCTGTTTCTCTGCTCCTGTGTCTGACTCTCCCTCCCAGCATCTCTGCCTCTGTGCAGCCCCCACGTCTCCCCCGAGCACCTGCAGCGCGTGGCCCACACTGTGTCCCATGACACCTCTCCTGCTTCCTGCCTTTTCTGACCCAGAGGAGGATGTGTGGTCCGAGATGAGCCACCTGGAGGCCTCCCCAGGGCTTTTAGACCACAACAGTGAGTTCCATGCCTCTTTCCTCTCGGGTGCTCTCTGGAAGGCTGGGACTCCAGAGGGACCCCCATGTGCCCTGCTCCCAGACAGAGCCGGTCTGCACCAGGACAGAGGTGGGGAGACAGTGCTGCGGGGAGAAGCCTTGACAAATGATGGCGGAGATGTCCTGAAGGGGTGGAAGGTTAGGATGGGAAGTCCTAGTGCAGCTCTCCCTGAACCAGCTCCCCCCCACAAGATGCTTTTCTATTTTCCCCAGCTTTTATTGTTTAAAAAAAGGCCAGCTACAGAGTAGTCAACAGAATAATCCAGTGAGTACCCACGGACCCCTCACCTAGATTCACCAGTTACATGGATTAGCATTTAGTGCCATCTGAGTTCTCTCTTCTTCTCTATATTTTTGTGTACATAATTTTTTCCTGAACCATTTGAAAATAAGTTGCTGACATCAAAGCATTCCTCCTGTAAAAATCTCACTGTGCATTCCCTACGAACACAAACATTTCCCTACCTAATCACAATATGGTGATAACATTCAAGAAACTTCACCAATATAATATTGTCTAATATACTATAACCATGTTCAATTTTACCAAGGGAAGCTTGACTATGGATACAAATGTCATAGTTGTAGTTTTTCCTTTTTCAATTCAAGAGCCAGTCAAGGGTGACAAGTAGCATTTAGTTGTCACCTCTTTCTAGGCACCTGTCATCTGGAGTCGTCTCCTGACCCTTTGGTGTTTTGTGAGGTTAGTGTTTTTGTAACATGTCCCTCAAATTAGATTCAGTTGTTCCTCTCGAGGGCTGTTAGGGCCATGCTGTGTGTATGTAAAAAGCAGAGATAACACTGGGTTCTTTTCAGTGTATCACATGAAGAACCACAGCATGACTTTGTCTTGGTGGTGGTGGTGGCCAATTTGGTCACCTTGGTAAGGTGGTAGCTTCTTCCAGATGTCTCCATTATAAAAGTACGGAAATGTGGGTGCGAAGCCCTGTCGTGGCTTAGTTGCAGGGAGCTCCCTTGGTACTTGGGAATAATCAGATGAATATGTTTTGCTCTGCTGGTTCCCTTGGGTCAATGTGCACTCAGGGGGTTGTGTCCAGGGAGGAACTCTGATCCGGTTGTACTATTGCCCTGGCGAGGCAGGTGTTCCCCACACTCCTCCTCTCTACTCTCAGTGGGCACCACCACCTCCGTCCCCCACACTCCTCCTCTCCGCTCTCAGTGGGCACCACCACCTCCACCCCCCACACTCCTCCTCTCTGCTCTCAGTGGGCACCACCACCTCCCCTGGCCCTGCGGCCTGCACACAGCTTCCCAGAATTAAATCTGCACTCTCCATCTTCCCTTGCAGTGAGGCAAGGCTATGTGACAAGTTCTGAGCATGAGGCTTGAGTCTAAGCGTGGTCAGCTTCTGGAAAGTGCCCTTGGAGGACGAGGAACAGGCCTTTCTCCTCCTCCTTCCTCCTTTCTGCGACGTAAGACTCGGCCTCCCCCCTCTGCAGCATCTGCTAACCCTCTGTCTGCCTTAGTTTTCTCACAGTTGTTAGCAGCATCTGACAGACGGTTTATTTTGCTTCTTTTGTACGCTGATTCTTCCTACTGGGAACTCTGTAAGAGTGCTGCCACACCCAGTGTCTTGTAGCAATTGTTGACATATTGAAATACTTCAGTACCAGCTAGTGACTAGCCACTGCTCCAAGCCCCACGGCACCCCTTGGGCACCTAGCTGCCTCAGTCTGCTCAGGCTGCCACATCAAGACCTTAGATGAGGTGACTTAGATAACACAAATTTATTTCTCAGATCTGGAGCTTGGAAGCCCAAGACCAGGGTGCTGGCCAGTTTGGTTCCCAGTGAAGGTTTTCTGGCTGGCTCTGAGGTGGCTGCCTCCGTGGTGAGGGAGAGAGAGAGAGAATGTGTGCTCTGCTGTCTCTGCTTACAGGGGAACTAATCCCATCAGCCCAGAGCTCCGACCTCACGACCTCATCTAACCCGAATTACCTCCCCAAAGCCCCGTCCCCAAATACCACCCCGTGGGGGGTTAGATTTCAATCCATACATCTGGGGGGACACAAACATGAAGTTCATGACACCAACTAAACAGGCACTGACTCACGCAGTGAGGGCCCCAGGACCCCAGGTCTGCACGGGGCCAGTGCTGTCCTGTTCCTACCCCGTGTGCCCCGACGTGCTCAGTACACACTCGTCGAATGAGTGCATGATGGATTCTCGGATGGCTCCGGGCCTTTCCTCAGCCATCTTGAACCGGAGAGAAGCTGGTCGGGTTTTTCAATAAGCACCAATCAGGAAAGACCCCAAGCAGCAATTCTCTGCTATTTTTAAACAAAGGGCTTCTTGTCCTTTTCCTCGAGTCCTTCCTGTTCCCATCTCACCCCACCCCGGATGAAGAGGAAGCCATTCTTGCAGACACGCACGAGGGGTATCAGATTTTTTTCCTGAAACAAGCAATTTCCAGGCCCTTTCCCCTGTTGACTGGGGGATCAGCCAGGGCAGGAGAAGCAGCACAGCGACTTCCCGGTGCAGAGGCGGATGGGGACCCGGCTGGGGCAGCTCAGAAGGAGCAGCGCAGTTTCTCCCTGTCCGTGCCTCTCAGGGCTTCAGTCTGTGCCCAGGGGAAGGCGCGGTCTAAAAGCGTGTATCTCTGGCTCAGCGCCTGTGGCTCAACAGGCTAAGGCGCCAGCCACGTACACCTGAGCTGGCGGGTTCGAATCCAGCCCGGGCCCGCCCAACAACAATGACGGCTGCAACCAAAAAATAAAAGTGTGTATCTCTTACATTAAAAAATGTGCAAGCCCTCTGACCAACTGATTCCACGGTCCAGATCTGCCTTAGAGAAATACACACACTCACAGAGGGGCATTGCTCATTACAACCAAAGGCGTTTAAACAATCCGGCTGTCAACAGTAGGACACGGTGAGAGTGTGGTGCTGCCACGGCACACTCTGGAAAGCCTTTTAACAACCAAAAATGTTGACTTGATCTATGCCAACGGAAGCAGAAAGACCCTTGCCAATTGTTGTTGAGAGAAGAGTAAGTTGAAAATAATACGAATAGGATTTGTATATAAAAATTACCAAATATTTTGTGTTCTTTCTTTATTTCCTGGCTTATTTTTTGTTTTTATTTTTTTCCTTTTTTTTGTTGTTGACACCGAGTCCCACCCTATACCCTGAGCAGAGTGCAATGGCGTCATAGCTCACTGCACCCTCGGAGTCGGGCTGTGGGCATCCCGCTGCCTCAGCCTCTGGAAACCGCTGGGATTACAGGTGCTCACCATGGCGCCTGGCTGGGTCTTTCCAATTTTTTTAGGAGTCAGGGTCTCACTTTCAGTCAGACAAGTCTCGAACTCCTGAGCTCAAGCAATTCTCCCTCCTCAGCCTCCCACACTGCTGGGATTACAGGCGGGAGACACCGCGCCCAGCTATTTTGTGTTTTCTTTTTAAACCTCCCTTAAAATGTTATCATTTTAAGCATATGACAGTTTGGAGAATAAAATAAGGAACAACCCTGAACCCACCTTCCAGTTTTGTGGGGGTTTGCCATGTCTGCCTTAAATAGGAACCATCGTCACCATGAGCATCTGAAATAAATTTATTTATTCATTCAACAAACATTCATGGGTGTACACTCTGTGCCAACACGGTGCTGAAGATTGTGCTAGGTGATGTGACAGTCACAGCGGACAGGTCAGACAAACGATCTGCTGGCCTGGAGCCTGGCATGTTGGGGGCAGATAGAAAACAAGCAATACAACAAAACCATGATTACAAACTGGGGAAAACAACACAAGGAAAACCAACAGAGTCGCAGGTTTGCCCCACCTTGGAGAGCAAGAGCAGGGCAAGACCCGACAGCGGGTGGCAAGCCAGGCCTGCGGTATGAGAAGACGCGGCCACGGGAAGTGCAGCCTGGGCAGGGCCGGGAGGACGCTTGCTGGGGACTCAATGCCCCAACTCACAGCAGCCGAGAGACCCTGAAGATTGCAACTTCTGTCCAGGGACAAGCTCGGGACCTGGGTCGGGATTGGGTGAGAGATACCGGTGGCCACCTTCCAAGTCCTCTGTGGGGATCCCCAGCCCAGGACGGCTGCTGTCCTCTGTCATTCTACCGAGGATGGCGGGATGCTCACCTCTCGGCCTTTCCCTCCCCCCAGACGCCAGCTTGCAGGGTGACCCTCTCGGGAAGCCAGCAGAGGCGGAGGGTCCGATCCTTCCCAGCCACACACTGTACCGAGGAGACGGCCTTGACTCCCAAGATCCACACAGAAGGATGGGCAAGAAGGCAGCCCACAGGACCCAGGACCAACAGCAGGGTGGACGCACAGTGCCATCTGTGAAATCAACCCCACCCTGGGGTGATACTGGGTGCAAAGAGCATCCTTCCTGCCGGCCCACACCCCCTAAGGCCCTGGGAGGCCAAGGGAGGGCCAGCTGTGGTTAGAGGGCTACAGCTGGGGTTCCATTCTCATTCACATGTCAGCTCTGAAGAAATCTCGGCATTAATATGGTAAGAAAACTTTAACTAGGAATTAGGTGTAGAGTGGAGGGAGGGGCGGGGAGGCAGGACCTAGGAGGAGAGGGAAGGAGAGGTTTGGGAGCTGAGCTCTCTCTTGGTGAGCACACACTCCTAGCTGTCCAGGCGTCTGGCGGGCTGTTCCCTGGGGTACGTGGCCATGGGGAGACAATAGTCAGGAGTCACGGATCCCGGGGGGCTCTGCTAACGCTGCCGCCTGTGTGGGAGGGGAGGAAGAGCAGTGCTGCTTGACCTGGCCTCCGTCCCTCTTCCATCACGGTTAAAAACAATCATGTTCAGCCTCCCTGGCAGCGCTGGAAGGGTTAGTGGAAAGAAATTAAACTAAAAAGTGATGTATGACACCTATTCGTTTAGAATGGCTGAAAGGAAAAGGAGCCTGTAGAAGAAAGACTTAATGCCTTAATTTCCCATTAATTTGGGAAGAAAAACCTCCCCCAAAAGCCGAGCCATCCGCACTGTCCACGTTCTCTCTGGTGTTTGTGAAGCTCCGTCTGGCTCTAAGGCTGTGCTAAGGCGCTGTCAAGACATTTGAGGAAAGGCACCTGGTGGGCCGCAGGAGGTTAGGAAGAACCTGCAGAAGTAGGTTTGGGCGCTCAGCACCTGTGGCTCAACGGGCTAAGGCGCCAGCCACGTACACCTGAGCTGGCGGGTTCAAATCCAGCCCGGGCCCGCCAAACGACAATGACGGCTGCAACCAAAAAATGGCCGGGCGTTGTGGCGGGCACCTGTAGTCCCAGCTACTTGGGAGGCGGAGGCAGGAGACTCGCTTGAACCAGGAAGTGGAGGTTGCTGTGAGCTGTGATGCCACAGCACTCTATCCAGGGGGACAGCTTGAGGCTCTGTCCCTCCCCCCCCCCCAAAAAAAAAGAAAGAAAAGAAGTAGGTTTGGGGAACACTGGGGTAAGAGAAGTAAACCACGTTTCTTCACAAGGAGCCTTAAATCAGCGTGCGTGAGCATGCAGTGTGAACCCCAGGACAGGCAGCCCTGCTGGGTTTGACGACCCCCCATCCCTGCACTCCTTTGCTCAGATAACCTGCATTTTGTTGGGTTGTGCCACACAGGCTCCTCCCTCCGCGAGCAGCACGGGTGGGTCTAAGCTGCTCCCCTGGAAGTGACGGCCTTGGGGATGGTCCCGTGCTGCGGCCCTGCCATGTAAGGAACACACAGAAAATTGGAGTTGGGGACCCCTAGGAAGGTTTTTTTCCCTCCTCAAACATGACACAAGACAAGCACTTGCTCCGGGCACGGGGGCTCACACCTGTAATCCCAGCACTCTGGGAGGCTGAGGCGGGTGGATTGCCTGAGCTCAGGAGTTCAAGACCAGCCTGAGCCAGAGCGAGACCCGTCTCTAAAATAGCTGGGCGTTGTGGCGGGTGTCTGTAGTCCCTGCTACTCGGGAAGCTGAGGCAAGAGAATCACTTGAACCCAAGAGTTTGAGGTTGCTGTGAGCTGTGACACCATGACACTCTAGCAGGGGAGACAAAGTGAGACTCTGTCTAAAAAAAAAATACAGGCCCTTGCCTCTTCTCTCTCTGGACATCGTCAAGTGAAAACGTGAGCTGGAAGCTGCCGCGGTCATGGGGGCCAGGAGGAGGGCAGGACGCCGGGGAGGCTCATCTGCGTCTGCGTCTGGCCCTGAGGGTCTGTTACTTTGTCGTTTAGGAAGTGGAGTATTACAGCATCCTGAAGCCAGAGGGACACGGTGTGCAGGCCATCCCCAGGTCATTTGCCCACAGCAGGTCCCCAGACGAGGGCTGCTGAGATGCTGTGGCAGGGGGCTGGCAGAGTGATGGGTGGGGTCAGGGGTCAGAGGCTCCGGGTTCTGCCCTAGGTTCCAAAGTCATGGGAGCCCCCCAGGTCTCCCTTTCCAACTCTGAGAAGAGCGTGCTGCCGACTGGGATGGAGCAGCAGGTGCCCGGCACTGCGTGGCGCATAGTAGGTCTGCCATACATGTACGGTTGTTGTTAGTTAGATGGGGGCACCAGTACTCCTGCTTCAAAGTCTCCTTTAGGGGCTTGGCGGCTTGCGCCTGTAATCTCAGCACCCTGGGAACCCCAGGCAGCTGGAGTTCACAAGTTCGAGACCAGCCTGAGAAAGAGCAAGACCCCCGTCTCTACCAAAAATAGAAAAAGTAGCCGGATGTTGTGACGGTCACCTGTAGTCCCGGCTGCTTGAGAGGCGGAGGCAAGAGGATCGCTTGAGTCCAAGATTTTGAGGTTGCTGTGAGCTGTGACAGCACAGCCCTCCACTGAGGGCAACAGTGAGTCTCCATCTCAAACAAATTTTCTTTTCACTTATACCTAGTAACTACTCCAACAATAGCATCTGTGTTCCCTGGCTCCCTACCCATTTAGAGAACTTTCTCACCCGTTTGGCTAGAGCTAAAATGTGTGTGGAAAACAATAAAACGAAGATCCTGTAGATGTCCTGGCTGAGCACGTGACCCCAGGACGCATGGTCCCTCGAACGTCTGCTAAAGTGAGCCCAGGTTTCCCCTGGGACCAGCTCCCTGGGTGGCCAGGGCCCCTCTGCCTGCTAGTGGCTCTGGAACCCTCCTCAGCGAGAACTCAGTGTGTCCCTGATGCCCAGCGGGCCCCAGAAGGGCAGTCTCCAGTCTAGACACTCATGCGGATGCCAAGAGGATTGAGTTTCTCGTCCAGGGCACGGGCTGGGACCCGGAGCAGCAGCTGGCAGGCAGCTGACCCGGGGCTTGGCGCACACGCTCTCTTTCTGTTGTGTTCACCGAGGCGTTGTGAAGCTCTGAAGGCAATTTAGATGCAAACTGAAGTTTGGTAACCTGTGTTGGGCAATTGAAGGGTTTCTTTCAGGAGAGGACAAGGTCCTGTGGGAAGTGAGGGAGGATGAGGCCCGGAGCAGGGAGGCTGGGGGGCGGGGGGCGAGGCGGTTGTGCAGGCCAAGGAAGCCGAGGACGTGGGCCAGGGTCCCGGTTGTGGGAAGGAAGAGGAGGAGTCAATCAATGTTCATTGATTGTTAATGGCGGGTTGCCAGCCACGGGCATCTGAGGGCAAGAGATGTAGTGGCTTCCATGACATCTAGGTCGGGAAGCCAATTATACAGAAGAGCTGGAGAGTCAGGGACAGGCACCAGGTCTGGGTCTAGATTCCAGAGCAGCTGCTTGCAGGGCCTGTACCTCTAAGCGTCACCCTGGATGTCACGTTGCCTTGCGGGCCTCTCAGATCTTCCCAGAGACTGTTCGGGAGCAGTGGCCATCTGAGCACTAACTCTGCCACAGTCAGTGCTGTTGTCAGTGGGGGTGTCAATAAGAGGTGGCCTGGAGGACAAGCATGGAGGAACTCTCCCACGTGGACACTTGCAACCTTCTAAGTGCTGAGTCCAGCCTGAGAGAAGGCAGGGCTTTGTCAAAGGGATCTGTCACATCCCTCTTTCCTCTGTGATGTGACCTTGTAACATGATGGCATCAACCTGGGGAGCACTGTCTCAGGATCTAGGATGGTCTCTGCCCTCAAGAAACCTGTCACTTCAAACAGATAGCCCAGGAGTGGGGCGTCTGTGCTGTGTGTTGTGTGCACAGAAATCTAAACAAAAATGGAGTTTCAGGGACGGCTTAGTGGGAGAGGGGACACCTGGTAGATTTCGAGGCAGGAGCAGAAGGTATGTGGATGAGGAAATGGATGCAAGGGAGAAGAAAGCTTCTAGGCAGAAGAAACAGTACACGCCAGGTGCAAGGTCCTGAACTAGAACCAGACGTGGCTGGAGCTAAGACGTGTGTAGCCAGGGCCAAGGCCAAGGGATGGGCCTGAGTGGGGAGGGGCAGAGTCCACCACAAGGGGTGTCATTGTCGGCAAAGACACAGGATTTAATGCTCTTAAAAATCTAAGGAGGGCTCTAACTCTGACAGCTGGCTGTGGGTGAGCACTGGGAGGTTTTAGCAATGTCACCCAGCCGCGAAGGGAGGTGAGCCACGACAGCACAGGCTCAGCTCTCAGGCTTCCTGCTGGGGCAGCCCTCAAACCTAACTCCATTTTGTCTCCTCCCCACAGTGGCAGCTGGACAAGCCCCTCTCCTCTGTCGTGGCCCCGCAGCAGCCCCCGCGCAGTGGTCTTGCTGCTTTCAGGCTGCCCTGCACAGACTGCCACAGGGTGGCCGCAGTGACCACTCACTCATGTAAGTTGAATCGTGTCCTTTCCCTGCTCAGAACTCTTCACCAGCTTTCCATGAACTGTCGTGGGGTGAGAGGCAGCGTCCCCACCCTCAGGGCTGGCTCCGCCCCTCCCTGCTCCTCTGACCTGTGTGTGGCCCACATTCTCTCCCTTGTCTGTGCCTCTAGCACGTGGTCCTTCTTCCTCTTCCAGCCACTCTCTTTCAGGGCCATGGTGCTAGCTTTTCTCTGCCTGGATGCTCACGCACCTGCAATGTCTTACCCTTCACGTTGTAGTTGCAACACCACTTCCTGGGAGAGATTTTCCCTGACAACCCTCCCAACCGACGGGCGCTCCTCAGTCATCCTGTCTCACGTCACCCTATCAGAATTCTCTGAGCAGCCCTGCTCCTGTCTGCTAATTTATATGGATGAGTATCCAGCACCTTCCTCCTCTGTAGTAGTCTCTGCAAACGGCCTCCCCGGAGCCCTCCCACTATGCACACACTCTGCTCTCTCCCGTTCTTGCTTGGACCCACGGAAGGAGGCAGAATGATGTCCTGTCAGTCCAGGTCTAACTCTGAAAGGGCTTCTCAGCTTCTACTTTTACTCTCAGACACCAGCTACCACCTAACACATCGGACTCCCTGGAGACCACCATGCTGTGAGGAAGCCCAAGCTCTCCACATGGAGACAAGGAGGCTGTGTGGAGGCGCATTTACGTGAGTAGCATGTGAGTGATGCCTGCTCGGACTTTTCAGCCCGCCCAGCTAGCAGCTTCATGTACGAGACACACAGTTCAGCAGAAGAGCTGCCTGACCTAGCCCTGACCCAATTCCTGGCTAGAGAATTGTGAGACAAAATAAATCCTTATTTGTCTGGAACTGTGGGACCTTATTTGTCTGGAATTGTGGGAGGTAGGTAGGTTGACTTCTCAACAGGGTGCCTGCTTCAATATTGGGGTATCCAGAAGAATGGTCCAAAGAACCCCTGGGGGTTCGTCAGAACCTCAGAAGATAAAAAGAATCCTGAGGTGCCCGGACAGCCTGGACTAGTCTATACTTTTGAGAATCAACAGATGGGAGGGATTAAACTCTTTGAATATGTAGTTAGATTCAGAAACCTGGTTTACTTCCCCTGTGCAAAGGTTTGCTTCTCCCTCCCCCTTTATTTGAATACACCATCAGCTATTTATCAGCCCCCTGCCACTTATCCAGACTCTCTCTCTCTCTCTCCCCCCCCCCCACCTTCTTGGGGATTTGGGATTCTTTCTACTCTACCTTTTGCATATACACCTTTGTTGGGAATTAATAAAAGCCTTCTAAATAGCCCAGAGAGGCCGCATTTTCTTAGTTTTACTACTCTGCCTGACTCAATGAACGCCTTCTCCAGGCACTTTCAGACTTTGTTTTAAACTCATGTATCTTTAGTGTCATTTTTCCCAGCTGGCTTTCAAACCAGGTTGGGGTCACAAAACCCCCAACATGGAGTCACTAAGTTTTGGAGGGTGTGCCATGCGGCAGTAGGTACCAGAAATGTCCTCTCTGCCCAGCAGTATCTGCCAATACGTGGACTCTGTAGATATTTCTCAAATGTGTGAATTCAGGGAAAATGGAGTTGTCCATTGATCAGAAGTCTTGATAAAGTAAAAATACCAATGCTCAGCATTGTGAATGCTGGAAACTAAGGAATTGGAGTTAGAATGTGGGGTGATGGAGTTTGTTTCAGCAGGTGAAGGATATTGGAGTTTAATCTTTTAGTTCTGAGTTTTGAGACTGTATAGGATATAGACATGGCTGAGCAGAGGGGAACAAAGGTTCACGAGGTTCAGCAGGTGAATAAATTTCGGACTAGGATATCGGCTGAGACACACTCATGAAAATTCACCTTGTCCAGGATGATGGCAGGACTGGTGGGGGCAGAAGCACTGCGAGTTTCCACTTGAGAACTGAGAGAGGCTCCTGGGGACAGGTGGTATTCTTGGAAAGATGGAATTCCATCAGAGGCAAAGAGAATTTAGTGAAGAGTCTGCAGGAGTAGGATGGGCAGACATTTCACCACTGAACAGGGATCTTAAGGGCAAAACAGAGCTACTCAGAGTGGCACAGCAGTGCTGGGCTGGGATTCCAGCAGGGCACAGATTCAACTTCTGGGCCCAAGTGAAGGACGGCTCTGGTGAGATCACTAGGGAAGTCAACTGGCCTCAAGATTTTGGCTGGCCCACAGGCAAAAAATTTGGGTTTTCTGCCAACACATCCAGAAGATAGATAACGCTTTCTGTTGGCAGCAGAATCAGTAATCTGAGACTTTGCTCAGGACACCAAATGAAACGCTGGTGAAAGGATGCAGGCGGGGGTGTGGGTAGGCTCAAGCCAGTAAATACCCAGCTGGCCAGCTGGTCTTGGCACAGCAACTCTGAGCAGCGAGGGGAGGGGCTGAGTCCTGGGGGCAGGAGCAGGGCCCCTGGACTGCCGTACTCTGCAAAGCCTGGCTTTACGGGAAGGGCTGTTATAGGTCAGAGTTAACTATTTGGAACTAGTACCCTCGCAGGCTGGACAGAGTCACATCTTTTCAAATTCTATTAAATAATAAACTTTATTATTATCTTTTATATTATAAAAATAAAATACATTTAACCTAAAAACTTTCTTCTCAAATCTCCTGCCTTCATATAAAACAATGAGTGTGAAGAAGAGAAACCCTTGACATACTGTTAAATTCTCATTTTAATGACCTGGGTGATTCTGTTTCTTGCCCTGATTCTCAAGTCAAGTAGAACCAAGCAGAGGGTGGATGACCACACTGAACAATGGATTCCTTCAAGCTCTGGCAATCTGTTACCCAAATGAAAAGGTATCTATTAAGCTCCAATCCATGAGTTGGGTTCCTGTTGATTGCACGTGACTAAAACCCATCATAAGCTGACTTGGGCCAAGTAAGAAATTCATCGGTTCATACCAAAAAAGGAAAAAAGAGAGAGAGAGGGAGAGAAAGAAAGAAGGAAGGGAGGGAGGGAGGGAAGGAAGGACAGAGGTAGAGAGAAAAAGAAAAAAGGAAGGGAGAAAGGGAGAGAGTGGGGAGAGAGAGAGAAGTAAAGGAAGGAAGGGAGAAAGGGAGGAAAGAAAAGACAGAAAGAAAGAAAAAAGGAAGGAAGGAAAGAAAAGAGGGACAGAAAGAGGGAGGGGAGGAAGTGAAGGAAGGGAGGGAGGAAGAGAAGGAGGAGAAGGAGGACGAGAGAGAGAGAGAGAGAGAGAGAGAGAGAGAGAAAGGAGGAGGAGGGAAGAAGGAAGTGGGGGAGAGAGGAAGGGAAGGAGGGAATGGGGGGAGAGGAGGGTCCACAGGGCTGCCCTGCTTTTCAGAATCAGCTTGGTCTCAGGCAGAGTCCCCGAGAGTGACCCCCAGAGGCTCTAGGCTCACTTCCTGCCAACCTAGAAGCACCAACAAAAAGTCACCTCTTTCCCTGCAGCAAACTCTGAGGTTTGGGTCTCACCGGATGTGCTCGGGTCTCGTGCCCAGCCTTGAACCAGTCATGACCCGCAGGATGAGGAGGATGCCGCGCTCTCATTGGCCAGAGCAGGCCACATGCCCACCCCTGGGGCAGGGTGGTGAGGCCGGTCCTCTCCAAGCCACACAACTGGAGGGGACGTTCCCCAAATAAACACTGTGCCATAACAGAAGGGGGGGATGTGGGGGGCTGAAGTAAACAGCAGGCAGGTGCTACACGGGGCCAGCTGCACGGCGTGAGACCAGTACAGGGCGCGGCACTTAGAAGGGTCCGGGCCTTGCTTGATGTTCCACTGTTTTGAAGTTCTTGATAATTTTTGATAATGTAATGCTCAGAATTAGTTTAATCATGAATTCTTAATAATTTTAAGTTTTAAGTAATTTTCGAACTAGAGACCCTGCAGTTTCATTTGTCACTAGGCCCTACAAACAAATTGTGTCGTTTGTTCCCGCTTCAGGAGCGCATGTACAAAGTGTGTAGCTCATCTTTTTTTTTTTTTTTTTTGAGACAGAGCCTCAAGCTGTCACCCTGGATAGAGTGCCGTGGCATCACAGCTCACAGCAACCTCCAATTCCTGGGCTCAAGCAATTCTCCTGCCTCCGCCTCCCAAGTAGCTGGGACTACAGGCGCCCGCCACAACGCCTGGCCCTTTTTTGGTTGCAGCCGTCATTGTTGTTTGGTGGGCCCAGACTGGATTCCAACCTGCCAGCTCAGTTGTACATGGCTGGCGCCTCAGCCCGTTGAGCCACAGGCGCCGAGCCTGTGTAGCTGATCTTGCTGCTACACTGCTGTATGCACAGAAAGGCTTCAAGTCACCCTAAAACAGTCCCCCAAGAGACAAACTCCAGACACACTTGGGGAAAAGCAAGTGGTCTGTGCTGGTTGAAACCTGTAAAGGAAACAGGGAAAAGTCCATTCATTCACTTACTCACTCACTCAAAATGTTAGTAAGGTGGTGAAGAGTCCTGCTTTTGCCAGGGAACAGGGAGACAGAGATAAATGATTGTCGTGGCCTCCAAGAAGCTCCTGCTCTTTGGGGACAAGACATAATGTACACTGGCGGAGCAGAGCAGAGTAACAGTTGGAGCCAAAATGAACACTGAAAGCTTTGGGGTGCAGAGAAGACAACCCTAGCCCAGCCTGGTGCAGCTGCAATGTAGCATTGTTCCATGTGCCTGAGCTCAATGTCAAGACTTTTGCAACATTAAATCAGCAAGTAAAACATTTCTTGTATCTTGGGCAGATTATAGTAAGTGCTCAATTTACCTAACTAGCTGACAACATCACATCAATTGAATAAATTGTACTCTTTAATCACTGGACTTTAATTCATATGAAACATTATCATCTGTGTCTTAAAAAAAAAATTATTTATTTTTTGGCTCGGTGCCTGTGGCACAACCGGCTAAGGTGCCAGCCACATACACCTGAGCTGGCGGGTTCGAATCCAGCCCAGGTCTGCCAAACAACAATGGTGGCTGCAACCAAAAAATGGCCGGGCATTGTGGCAGGCGCCTGTAGTCCCAGCTACTTGGGAGGCAGAGGCAGGAGACTCACTTGAGCCCAGGAATTGGAAGTTGCTGTGAGCTGTGATGCCACAGCACTCTATCCAGGGTGACAGCTTGAAGCTCTGTCTCAAAAAAAAAAAAAAAATTATTTATTTTAATTTTTGGTAGAGACAGGGGTCCCATTATGTTGCTCAAGCTGGTCTCAAACTTAGCACCTCAAGGAATTCTCCTGCTTTGGCCTCTCAGAATACTAGGATTAGAGGCCTGAACCACCACTCTTGGCCCATTGTGCTATTTTAACAACAGACTAATTTGTCCCCATACACATTTTCTTTTTTTTAGATGAGAGCCTGGGCACACTAGACTTGTATTAGGCAGCGCAATTTTTTCCTGGCACTCTTGCAACTACTTGTTCCAAATCAGGGTCACTGCGGACTCCAGCTTTTCCTGAACTCAACTGGTTTTAATTAGCTGTAATCACCGTTATCTTTTTTGTTTTATTTCATGCAGCATGACAGACCACTGACCACATTTCACTGTTATCTTTTTGATGCGCAAACAAGAAAATTAAATTGGGGTCATTGGCTTCAAGAAACATTCTTTTTTGGAAAAAGAAGATCTAACATCCATGAAAAATGCTGGGAAGGGAACAGGGCGGGCAATCAGCCGCGGAGCTGTGCGCCGCCCTTCCTCCTACACGATTCCTTGAGTGCGCCGATTTTCAGAAATTTCCTCTAGGGAGAAAACTTGAATCCAGTGCATAGCTGGACTCTGATCCCTACAAGCCTGCTTCAGGGGAAGGGCTTAGCTAACTCTGTGCAAAGCAGGGCAGAAAGAGGCAGCTAGTGTGAGTCTCCAGCTGCCAAGGGAGCACCAGAAGTGAGGACCAAAATTGTTCCAGGCCCCACGTGAGACCTCCTTAAAGCAATTGAGGAAAGGCCTCAGATATCTACTACTGAATAACAAAAAAACTTTCACAGTGACCATGGACTTAAAACAACCACAGTCATTTGTTCTTATTGATATGATTCTGGGGCGAGGCTGGGATCAGCTGGACAGTTCCTTATGGCTCATGGTTTCTGATCTGTGATTTCTGCGGTTTCAAGCAGGTGGTGGCTGCAGCTGATCGCATCGTAAAAGCTCCTTTGTTTTTATGCTGATAGTTAGTGGGAACCGCAGCTAGCTGGGGCTTTCAGCTAGGACACAGGTGTCCGTGTGGCCTGGCTCCTGCAGCCTATGCGGTCTGGTATCCCAGGGAGAGACAGGACACACAAGCTCCCAAGTTCCAGGACAGAGCCGGGAAGCAGGTGTGAGTCTCCTGCTCACATTCTGGTGGTAAGTTTCGAAGACCACTTTCCCACATAGAGCACCACCACTGGGAGGAGTTGGAGGCCACTTAACTGAATACTAAGGATTTTTGGTTTTGAGACGCAGGGTCTTGCTCTGCCGTCCAGGGTGGAGTGCAGTGGCCTGGTCATAGCTCACTGTAACCTCAAACTCCTCAGCCACATCCATCCTCCCAAATATGCCTTCCAGAGCACTGGAATTATACTCATGGGCCACCGCTCTGGCCTCTGAAGCAAACACTAAGTTTCTCCAGTGAAGAGCATTACGTGAATTTTCTCATTTACATGACAGTGGTTTAAGACCATTTTACGAAAAAAGAAACCAGACTCAGAGGAAACAGAGAAAGCAAGTGACTTGCTCACGATCACACAGCACTCCAGCTCTAATGCCTATGTGCTTAGCTGCTACTCTCTGTTGGGTTCCTAAAAAAGAATCTTCAAGGGGCTGAGATCCTGAGTTGGCGGAGACCCCAAGCGATCCTGAACTGGGCACTAACATGAATCTCTGAGAGCCTGCGGCATTTGAGTCGCTGACCACCTCCCTGCAATGACCTGCTTAAATTTACCTTGTTTTCATAGACAGGACATGAACCCCATGTACTAAGGACTAGTTCCTTATGTTTGCCACCCCCATCAGCCAACTAGTTTTTTTCTTTTTTTTTTTTTTTTGAGACAGAGTCTCAAGCTGTTACCCTTGGTGCTAGAGTGCTGTGGTGTCACAGTTCACAGCAACCTCAAACTCTTAGACTTAAGCAATTTTCTAGCCTCAGCCTCTCCAGTAGTTGAGACTACAGGAGCCCGCCACAACATCCAGCTATTTTTGTTGTTGTTGTTGCAGTTGTCATTGTTGTTTTAGCTGGCCCAGGCAGGATTGGAACCTGCCAGTCTCGATATATGTGGCTGGAGCCCTACCCACTGAGCTACGGGTGCCGCCCAGCCAACCAGTTTCTTACAGGCCTTTAGGTAGACAGACAGAGGTTCTCCTGCACATTCAAGTGCTAAATTGCATGATGCAGCCTCTTCCCTAGAAAGAAATGTGGAGGTAGGAAAGACATCGATGCCCAAGGACACTATTGTGGGCACTCTCTCTGGCTGGAACTTAGAGCTGTGAGTTGTGGAGAGGAAAGGGACAATAATTATGGAGGTTTTCTTGTAGGCTGTCTCCAGAGTTCCAGGTAGGATCAGGCTTTGGGTCTTGTGGTCTAGGAGGAACCTCCCTTTTTTTTCTTTTCTTTTCTTTTTTTTTTTTTTGAAACAGAGTCTCACTTTGTCACACTGGTTGGAGTACTATGACATCATAGCTCATAGCAACTTCAAACTCTTGGGCTCAAGCAATTTTCTTGCCTCAGCCTCCCCAATAACTGGGACTTTAGGCACCTGCCACAACACCTGGCTATTTTTAGAGACAGGCTCAGGCTGGTCTTGAACTTGTGAGCTCAGGCATCTGCCTGCCTCAGTCTCCCAGAGTGCTGGGATTACAGGTGACTCACTTGTACCTCTACTTGAATGTACAGTAGAACCTCTGTTCTACTCACACCCGTAATCCCAGCAATCTGGGTCACCCCTTTCTTTTATTTTTTTATTTTATTTTATTTTTTTTGAGACAGAGCCTCAAGCTGTCACCCTGGATAGAGTGCTATGGCATCACAGCTCACAGCAACCTCCAATTCCTGGGCTCAAGCAAGTCTCTTGCCTCCACCTCCCAAGTCGCTGGGACCACAGGCGCCCGCCACAACGCCCGGCCATTTTTTGGTTGCAGCCGTCATTGTTGTTTGGCGGGCCCGGGGGCTGGATTCGAACCCGCCAGCTCAGGTGTACGTGGCTGGCCCCCTAACCCATTGA
>CAUYON010165817.1:0-51050 GCA_963573935.1 Arctocebus calabarensis
AGCAACCTCCAATTCCTGGGCTCAAGTGAGTCTCTTGCCTCTGCCTCCCAAGTAGCTGGGACTACAGGCGCCCGCCACAACGCCTGGCCATTTTTTGGTTGCAGCCGTCATTGTTGTTTGGTGGGCCGGGCTGGATTCGAACCCGCCAGCTCAGGTGTATGTGGCTGGCGCCTTAGCCCATTGAGCCACAGGCGCCGAGCCAGCAGGTTTTTTATATTAGCACAAATTTGGTGATACCCATGTCAATGAGGAAATGGCTATACAAATTATAGCCTATTTATTCTGTAGAATACTATGCAACCATGAAAAAGAATAAGGTAAATTTATATCTATTAACAAGAAAAGCTCTCAGACATAATGTTGGGTGAAAGTAACAAATAGCAGAACAATACATACAGCATTCTACAATTTACATTTTTTTAAAACACGAAATAAGATTATATATTCCCCACATGCATTTGCATGTTGCGTAAAATGTTTGCAAAATTTTTTTTTAAGTTATGGCAGAAGTTATGTCACACAGTGAGTGGGAATGGAGTAGGTAGGAAGCAAATCAATAATGATCAAAGGAGATTTTAGACTTCCCTGTCATGTTCTAATCTTTCAGAAGAAAAATGTATTAATATGTCATATGTATATTTAAATCAAAAATAAGAAATAATTAAAGGCTGCATAACAATATGAATAGGCCCAGTCATACTAAAAATTATATATGTATAAGTACTTACTTATTCACACAAAATGCACAGAAAGAGGACTGAAGGGTACATACCAAACTGTGGACAGTTGTCTGTTTTCTTTTTCTTGTTGTTTTTGAGGGATGACAAACAGAGAGGGAACAGGAAAGGCAAGTTATAAGATTTTCTCTGTCTATACCTGTGTACAGTGATACACCATAGCACCTATATACCGTATTTTCATCTTTTAACATGAAAATAGAAATAATTAAAAAATAAAAGACACATTGATATGTAGGAAATGTTTAGTTGAGGAATAACACAGTAATAACCTATTACGTAAAAAGTAAACCAACAAACCAAACAAAACTAAATATTTTGCATTTGTTCATATATAAGTAGATAAAATTGCAAATGAAATTAAGAACAGTTGTTATATTTGGGGTGAAGCATTGGTTTGGCATAGAGGTGAAGGAAGATAAGGAAGTGATTAAGAACACAACAACAATTACTTGCTGTAAGATTTCATGCAAGTTACCTGAATTTTTTGTGCCTCAGTATCCCCATTTATAAGGTAGAAAATACCTATCTCATGGATTAAATGAACTCGTCTATTTAAAACATTTAGAATGGGCCAAGTGTGGTGGCTCATGCCTATAATCCTAGCACTCTGGGAAGCCAAGGTGAGTGGATTACTTGAGCTCAGGAGTTCAAGACCAGCCTGAGCAAGAGTGAGACCTCCCCCCGTCTACTAAATATAGAAAAATAAACCAGGTACTATGGCTAGTGCCTATAGTCCCAGCTACTCAGGAGGCTGAGGCAAGAGGTTAAGCCCAGGGGTTTGAGGTTGCTGTGAGCTATGATGTCACAGCACTCTACCCAGGGTGACAGAGTGAGATTCTGTCTAAAAACAAATAAACAAACAAACAAATAAATAAATAAAGCTTTTAGAATGATGCTGGACAGGGTAAGGCCTATAAGCATTTAGTTTCATTGTTACATATTTTTATAATTTTATAAGAAAACATGTATGCATTTCTCATGTATTCTGTGTATAATTTTAAAAACAAAATCTAAAATATAATATGGGGGGGCGCCTGTAGCTAAGTGGTTAGGGCACTGGCCCCATGCACTGGGGCTAGTGGGTTCGAACCCAGCCCGGGCCTGCGGAACAATAACAACAACAACAACAACAACAACAAAATAGCTGGGCATTGTGCTCTTGAGCCCAAGAGTTTGAGGTTACTGTGAGATATAAGGCCACGGCACTCTACAGAGGGTGATAAAGTGAGACTCTGCCTCAATAAAAATAAATATAATATAATATAATATTAGGGAAAAGAAAGAAAATTTTATAAAATGCACACTGCAAAGTTAATATACAATTAGAGACAAATTTAATGTCCATCAACAGGACCACAGTTAAATCATGATTCATCCATAAGATGGCATACTATGCAACCCTTAAGAATGAGGTGGGTCTCTATACATGGAGATGAAAATATCACTATTGTATAGTTAAACAAATTTTTTTGAGACCGAATCTCACTCTGTCACCCTGGGTAGAGTGCCGTGTCATCATAGCTCATAGCAACCTCAAACTCTTGGGCTCAAGTGATCCACTTGCCCCAGTCTCCCAAGTAGCTGGGACTACAGGCACCCGCCACAACACCTGGCTATTTTTTTAGAGGCAGAGTCTCGCTCTTGGTCAGGCTGGTCTTGAACTTGTGAGCTCAAGCAATCCACCCACCTTGGCCTCCCAGAGTGCTAGGATTACAGGCATGAGCCACCACTCCTGCCCGGTTAAAATTTAAGTGGTAAAATGGTATATACACTTTTTAATATATTATATATGTCTACATTTATTATGTGTTTACATATTATACACACGCTTTTTACAAATGTGTGTGCACATATACACAGTCACACATACACTAACACACACACACATTGGCCTTTCATAGTTTACCCTATATACTTCTGTTGCCTTTTTTATAATACGTGTTATGTTATTACTCAAGATCCAAACACACAGATACTGAGAAAGCCGATTATGTCATTAACCTAATCATACCCTTTTAATGGGAATATTCCCATAGCTGCTAGTATTTAGCCCTAAATACTTAATAGAGCTGTCAACCAGCCTCAGTTCAAATTATTCTCCTACAGCTAGACCAGAGCATTGTTTAGTATGCTCTAACCATAGTTTTTGCACAGGCAAAACACTTCCTCTACCCACTCATCATCTATCTACTCCAATTTATCCAGTTCTCATCACTTCTTCAAGGAAGCCTTCCCTGACATTCCAGACAGGGTCAGATCCCCCCATTTATCAGCACTTACAGAACATTTATTTTTCCTTCATAGCTTTTACCACAGTTTGCAGTTTTCTATTTATAGGAAGGATTACTAATGTCTGTTAAGACTCCTTGGCGGCGCCTGTGGCTCAGTGAGTAGGGCACTGGCCCCATATGCTGGAGGTGACGGGTTCAAACCCAGCCCTGGCCAAAAACTGCAAAAAAAAAAAAAAAACAAAGACTCTGACTAGACTGTCAACTCCACTAAGAGCAGGAAGAACTCTCGTCTGTCTTGTTATACTGACATCCTGTTAGACATACTGACATCTAGTAAGAGCTCAGCAAATACTTGTGAAATAAATGACTGTTTCCTGCTAATCAGGGTGGACATTTGCTTTTACATTGGCTCTATTTTCCTCTCCATTTCAACCCTGCCATCATATAAGCAACGTCAATATCTGTTGATAACTCACCTAACCTGCTAGCCTCACTATACTTGATCTCCTTTACTTCAACAATCTCTGACTACATGCCACTTCACATGCCGTTTCTAGCCACTAGTGTCCTAAACCATCCAATAAACACTGGAGCTGCTCCAATTCAGAATTCCTGAACTTCACTACCCAATCTCTGGCTAGAACCTGCTAACCCTCTTACTTCTTGGTACTCAGAAAACACACTCCTCATTCTCATCAAGATCTCCCATCCTTTCATTTCTCTCATTCTCCAGCTCTTTACCATCTCACGACTCTATTTCCTATTCTCTAGGTGCCATGGTGCATCACTTCAACTACTCTCTTGTTAAAAGCTTCACTGTCCTTACCATTTTAAATCTACCATTTATTGAGCAGTTACTATGAGCCACTGTATATGCATTACTTCTGCAACGCCTCAGAAAACCTTGGAGGTTGATATAACCATTGTCCCCTTTTACTGAACTGATAAATTTAGTAAAGTTGCAGGATACAAAATCAACGTACAAAAATTAGTAGCATGTTTATATGCCACGAGTCAACTATCTGAAAAAACAAAACAAAACAAAACAAGAAAGTACTCCCATATATAATAGCTACAAGTGAAATAAAATGTCTGGGAATAAACTTAACCAAAGAAGTGAAAGAACTCTATAATGAAAACTATGAAACATTGATGAAAGAAATTGAAGAGGACGCACAAAAAAATGGAAATGTATTCCATGCAATAATGCAAACTATTTTAAATTTCACACGAACTTTACAGACACCCTATATAAGAGCTTTGACAACTCAATAGGAAAAAAAAGAAAATAATTCAATTTTAAAAACTGGAAAAGGATCTGAGTAGACATTTCTCAGCAGAGAAGGAAAAGGATTTTTAAAGCAGCAAAGTAACCTGTGCAACGTCACACAGCTGGAAAGAGTGGAGCAGGGTACAATTGAGATCTGAAGGAGATATGTCTGACTCCAAGGTCTGTGCTCCAAACCAGGAGGTTATGTCTGCCTCTCAGATAGAAGGATAGCTCTAACTACAACGTGGGGGATGAAAAAAGGTGAAGCAGGCAAGTGTGAAGGCTTGGAGAGCAAGGTGACAATCCAGGTGAGAGGTGATGATGGACTAATCATTACCTACCTGAACACGAAGAATAATTGAAAGTGAATTCTCACTTACTTCACAAGTATGACTTTACCAGGTGAATTCAGGGGGCTTTGGTTCAGGATAGCACAACTCCGTGTGCCTACAGGAAACCAAAAATAAGTCAGTAAGTTAAGACACTCAGAAAATTTTTACTTTAATTTCTCTGCAAATACACGTACACACAAACGCACTTTCAGCGATGCTGACACCTATTAAAGATTCCCAGGTGCTTGAAATTTATAGTCCTATTCACACCTCTAAATACCCTTCCAGCGACCAATCAATCCATTTTAGAAATTAGGAAAACTGGGCGGTGCCTGTGGCTCATGGTGTAGGGCCGGCCCCATATACCGAAGATGGCATGTTCAAACCAAGCCTCGGCCGAATTGCAAAACAGAAAAATAGCCTGGCATTGTGGCAGGTGCCTGTAGTCCCAGCTACTCGGGAGGCTGAGGCAAGAGAATTGCCTAAGCCCAGGAGTTGGAGGTTGCTGTGAGCTGTGATGCCACAGCACTCTACCAAGGGCGAGATAGTGAGACTCTGTCTCTACAAAAAGAGAGAGAGAGAGAAAGAGAGAGAGAGAGAGAGAGAGAAAGAAAGAAAGAAAGAAAGAAGGAAAAGTGAACTCTGTGTAAAATCGAGAAACTTGCTAGTTAATGGCAAAGATAGGATCAAAACTCAAGTCTGCTGGTCTCCTCTTACTCACCCAGCAAAGTCCCAACTTTACATTCCCCAAACTACCCACACGCTGCCAGGACGCTGGAGGGGAAAAGTCACACGGGCAAGCACTAGGTATCTCTGGCTCCATCCTTACGAGGTAGCTGACCAGCAAGAGCAGAGGCAGTGAAATCAGCTAGGAGGGTCAGAGAGGGAATGGGTTTTACCCTGAAGGCTGCCAGGCATCCTTCTGAAATCTTACTCTGGGGAGTGAGGTTTTACACCTTTCCAACTCCGCAGGCACCGTGTCCCACAAGAGCAGCAAAGTACCCTCAAAGCCACACCAACCTAGACTGGCCCACAGAAAGATCACTTGTTCCGTTTCTGGTCTCACAGAATCAAAAGACAATGACAGTTATGAAAGTAAACTATTTGGGTCTTCTCATAATCTGGGATCTACGAATCTGCGACCCATGGGCATTCCTTCTTAAGGAAATGGTCAATAATCTTTCACAGATTTTCAACCGGTCCGCCTCCATCCACCCTCCAGCCTCAAAAAAAGAGGTTCAGCAAGAACTTCCCCGGCATCTTTACCTCGGTCGCGCGCGCACTCAGCACCAGTCGCGTCTCGGTCCGCCGGTCCACCTCCCTTTCACTTCTCCCATACCTCACACGCACGCCCGCACGCACGCACCCCCACGTACGCACGCACCCCACGCACACGTATATAAACCCCCACATGTTCACTCCCACACTCACATCCATTCCTGCACAGGCACGCCCGTGTTGCCAAATATATGCTCGGTCGTAAGTCCGCACCTGTGTTAGCGACCACATGTATCTCCCTCAGGCACCTACACACGCACACACAAGCACGCGCGCCCGCACGCGCATTCTTATACACACGTGCTTACCCACATTTGCCGCTCTAAGCTCATACACACGCGTCCCGCCTCACTGCAAGTACCCAGCACGCACCCTTAGCACGCGTCCCGGGAAGCTATTTCCTCTCCTCTCAATGGTTGGTTTGGGGGGCCGGCCCTCCCACGCCCCCGTCTTCGCAGCAGCCAGGTCCCTCCCCGGCGCCCTGAGCTCACCCGGCTGGAGCCCGCGGCAACACACAAACTCCTCAGACTGGGCCGCAGCGTCCCTGCTCACATCCCAGGAGACACCGGGCGGGGCGTGGCACCTCCCACGCTCGGTCCCCAGGCCCTAAGTAACAGGGACGCTAGGGGATTCCCTCGATTTCTGGCTCCTCTGAATCTGGGGAGTGGGGTGCCGGTGACGAATAGGGAGGCGTTTCTCACCTCGCTGGGGAAGTTGCTCACCTGGTTCCAAAAGCCAGTTTGCCCTCCCTCTACTTCCTGCCGGCAGCGTAGGGATTCCGAGAGAGGGCGCCAAGGTCTTTGGGGCGGGGAAGGGGAAATGACTCAGAGAAGACGCGGTCCAGAGGGAGGGGCTGGGCTAAAAGTGGGGGAGGCACTGGGGGACTGCAGGGAAAGGGGAGAAAAAAGGAGGTGGGAAAAGCCCGCATGGGGCAGTTTTGAGGGTGTTTGGCAAGGACCTGGAAGTCCTTCCTGTTTAACCCTGATTTCAGAAGCCGCTGGACTAGGTCATTTCTCCAGCATTGGGCCTTACACTTCCCACCTTGCTGCAAAGGCACCCATGGCTAACTAAGATCCTTGCTAGCAGCTAAGGCATCCAGGAATTAGCTGGTTTGGGCATGGGTGTGGGGATTAACTCTTCATGTGCTAGGGAGCCCAAAGTAGTCATTACTTCATAGGGTTGTGGAAGGGCTAAGTGAGTCACTGGATCTCAATTGCTGAGCGTATATACTGTAAACTGTCAATAAATGATAGCTCCTATGATTAGAAAAGTGTTCTTCATTGGTTGGTCGTCTGTCACTCCTCTAGATTAAAAGTCTTACTCATCACTGAGTTCTAGCACCTTACACAAAGAAACTATCAATTTTCCATTGAATGATTGAGTGATAACTTGGAATGGTGGCTATACCATGAGCCTCTCCTCTGCCCCAGAAGGAGTGTTATTTGTGGGCATTTGGGGGAAAACGTCCATGATTAGGAAAAGAAGCACACAGAAGCCCTGTCAGTTGCTATATTGAGTGACCTGCTCTTACTTTAGGGAATAGAATGTCTATGGCAGTTATTTATGTGGACAGATGGAAGACTGTTTCATGAAATTTGAAACTCAGACATGCCTAGCTAGAACATCATTTGTATCTGGGAGAATTGGTGAGTAAAGCAGAATGGGAGAGGGGATGAAGTGGAAAGCTCAAAAATTATGATGGCAAGTGTAAGTAGGGGAGACTGACAAGGGAGCTCTAAGTGAAGCAACGTGTGTGTGGGAAAGGATAGTCATCCCAAAGAGAAACGATGGTGATTTTAAAGTAACAGTAATGTCACCCACTTCTATGTCTCAGTCTTAGGATTCCTGATGATCTGTCCTAATGTCCCAACATTCTTAGGGTAGGTATGCAAAATAGGCTTCTGACACTACAGTCACTAAATTTTGCATTTATGGAAATCCATACTCTTAAAGGTAGAAGGGCCTTTAGAAATTATCCATACACTTCAGTGAAAAACTGAGATCCAGAGATAGCAAAGGACTTGGTGCTTGGGGTTCTCTGGCCTTGGTACTGAATCTTTCAGAGCCTAAATTTATTGTATATCCCAATTATTCCTTTCATCCCCGCTCCAACTCCACCTCCAATCCCAAGGAGACTTGAGAACAAAAGGACATTAATGAAAAGTCAACAAAGAAAAGGGAGAGATGAGGCTCTTCCACAAACACTAACTACATTTCCTTTTGCTTCTATCTGGGGAAGTTACCTGGACTTTCAATTAGCCTCTGTTAAAGAATAACTCCCCTTGGCACTCTGGCAATATCCACAATGGTCCTTTATTTAAAGGTTTGAACCACAGAGCTAATCTGAGTGTTGTTAGAGTACCTGTGATCTTTTCAGAGTCCAAGAGGATAGGGGACCTGAGAGGAGCTGCTTCAAGGTCATCTCTTACTTGTATCTCTGTATCTCCCCAGGGAGACTGCCATGAGACAGTTCCTCATAGCCTCCCACCTCCCCAGTTCAGATAAAGGTACAAGGTACCCACTTCCCTCAGAATAATAGAGCTACAGTCTCTTAAGCCACTTAGTTGCAGTCTCATCGAATCAACTTCTCAGCAATGAGATGTCCCACAACTCAGGTAGCAGTGTTCTGGCACCTTCTGTCTTGGTGTTATACTTTTTGTTATTTAGGACAAAGACCACTAGCTGGAATCTTTGACTTCTTTTTCTTTCACTGTGTAAATAATAACCTGTATCTAAAAGTGATTCAGTGTATCTTTACCTATAGAATCAATCGGGCCTCTGACTTGCCCTTGTCTTATGTGTTTGACAGCTGTTTACTGTGAATTTTGCGTTTCTGGGATATCATAGCACCCTCGCTTATCACTGAGGGAGTTGAGCTGGACAAAACAAGATAAAAGAACAGATCATAATGGTTTTTTCCTGCCACTGCACATCAAAGGGATAATCAGCCCAAATCCCATTTTCTGGAACTTCCAATCTGACTGGAGGAGTAGCAGATCCTTTTTGCATTCTGTGTACAAGGCCAGCCCTATAGAAAGTAGAATTGACATCCATATCTCATTATTTGAAAGACTCCCTCTTGGCTCAAAATACATCCCCTACAAGCTGACCAGGGCACTGTTGGAAGACCCTCCTATATCTGAAAGTCTGAAGTTTGCCCTCCCTGCTTCGCCAATCCCAGGTTAGACAACAAAAACATTTTCTCTAGAAGGTCTTTGTTAACACTTCTTGGAGGAAGAAGAATAAGGATTTGATAAGTGTGTAAATTTTGCCTGTATTCCTCCATTAGTACATTATTGGTGGCTAATTTATTAATTCTGTTACCTTTGAAGGAGCCTGCCTTAAAGAACACTGGCAAGAAACAGTCATGGGAATGTTGGACCAGGATTACTTATCTGAGTATTTGACAAGTGGTAGTGCTGGTGAGTTCATCTAAACTCTAACCTCACAATACACAAGGTGGCCTACTTGTCATTCTGATATCCAGGTTCTATTTCTATTCAAGCATTTACTAAGCATCTACTATGTCTCCATGCTAGGTCCTATAAATGCTCCGGATAAATTCATTGAGTTCACAGATCTATAACCATTTGGGAAGAAGTATTGAACTAGGTACTCCATTATAAATGTTAGGAATTTTTCTCATCTTAATATCCCCCACAAAAATGAGAAGAGTACTAGAAACATAACAGGTGGTCTTATGTTCCTGATGACTAGGCCAAACCAGTCACAAATATAATTTGTATATTGTACCCAGCAGTTATAGGAAGATCACCTTGATTCTTCATTCCTGGAAATTCACAGCAGAGTCATTTTCATTAACTATCATGCTAAATAGATTTTCAATACCCTTGTCACAATCTACTCCTAACCTTCATAACTGAGACCACCTCACCCTCCCCTATAGGCTCAGCTTCACTCAGACTCTGGGACCAATTTTATCCCTACTTAGGGAAATATAAAGAATCCTATGTCTCCCTCACCTTGGCATATTAAATGGAGCTAGCCTTTCCAAACATCACATCACAAATATATATATTAAAATCTTAACTGCGGGTAATAACCCCATATTTGGCGTTTGCCCAAAATACTGTTCAATTAAATCCCTGATATTCTAGATTCCTGTCTCCTTTATATTTTAATCCTCTTGCCTTTGGGCAAGAACTCCTATAGATCCTTTGTCTGATGACCTGTTTCAAGTCACTTCTCTAGCTGCCATCTTTGACTGCCCTTCTTCATTTCAACTTGTCTGACCCCTTTCATCTCAGTGCCACCACAACCTTAAGATATGCCCAGTTCTAGCCCTAACTAACCTTTCTACAATCCTTCTATAAGCCAGGTATTTTAACTGTCAGTCAGTTCACTTGCTCGAAGTCCTACCCTAATCTTAACTAATGAGTTACAGCACTGAGATTTTGTTGTTCTTTAATTCTCACCCTCTGTTCCAATCTCTGAAACTAAATGTTTCCCTGGCTCTTATACCTTCATTTAATCTTCTTCACTTTTTCCTGCTCCTGAAACCAAAGTGCTCAGGATTGGTCTCGTGTTCCAGGCCCTCTGGACCCTCTCCGTCCAGATCTCTATTATATGATCATTGGTTTCCCCAAGTCACTTACCCAATTTCATTAACTTGTGGCCATCTTCCTTTTAGTCCTCCCCCAATTAAATTCTAGTCAGACAACCAAGAACTCATGAATACATATATATTTATTTAATTTGTAATATAGCATTTTGGATGGGCTGGGATATTTTAGAGAGGGGTGAGGCTCTGTAATCCACAGATGCTCATAATTCTATCACTAGGAGAGACACTATTGGTCCAGAGCTCCCAGTGCAAACAGGCCTGGGGCAAAGCATTTGATAAAAAATAGTCCAACAATAGTCTAATAAATATTCTAGCCAATAACAATACAGCATATGTCAGAAGGTGGCAGACAACACCATAAAAGGCAGTTTTGCCTAATATGATGGCAATCAGTCTGGCCAACCTATAATACACAGCCAAATACAGCCCAATGGCTCCGAGGCTGCAATTGACTTCAGGAGCTAGAAATAGATGTAGGAGTGGTTATAATATACCTGCCTCTCCTCTATTCTTTGGAAGAGAGGATATCAAATACTTGAGCTTATTAAAAGTCCATCTATGGATTGCTCCATCCAGGTAGTCATATATAAATGTGTAAACCCATAAAGCTTAGAAAATTCACCTAGTGTGTTTTTGCCAGGAAGAAGATAAAAGTGATTTTGCTGTAATCTGAATTTTACTGCATCCAAAGATACACAATGGAATTACATAATAAAAACACATCCAGATGTAGTTACTCTTACAAGTAGCTATAACCTCCATGTAGCATTAAAATTTCTTTCACGTTCTTGAAAGAGATTTAACTTTGTTTTTGATTATTATTGTGCTTTCTTCAATAAGACAATATAAAAAAGTAGAAACAAGCATAAATTGCAAACATAAAATAATTTTCTGGCAGAAAGGGCTGTGGAAAATAGATTGAGTAAAGCAATAACAAAAGCTTATGGAGTCACCTTCTTTGAAGATGTTAAATATAGGTCCTATTCACTTTGCCCAACTGGTTTTAGCTTGAAGTAGCCAATGACTTCTCTTAAGGTCCCTGGCATTGCCAGGGTTCTATGAAAGTCTGAAGTTAACTGAAGTAAATACCTGGGCCTCATCACACCTCCATGGAGTACTTTTCTGTCATGTTATTATATCTTGGAAATCACTTTTCATTATTTGGCTCAGAGTCAAACTTTATTGCTTACCCCAAACCCAGGTTAATTCCCCACTTTATGCAGTATGCATACTCTGAATAATTTATGGCTATAGCCTAAACTCAAATCCACCGTCAAGGAACAAAGTTTGAAAAGACTGAAATGATATTAAAAAGAAGGGTGCCACATGTTGCAAAGACAATCCCTCAAGATCACTGCCAAAGTTTTTGAGGAAGACAATGCTCATTTATATGTATGAGCCGTGATATTTTTGCAAAATAATATCAGTACAGCCCAAATATAGTAGTAACCAAGCTTTTCTGCCCAGGAAATAATAAATATCACTATGGACATCAGAGTACAAGAGGGAAACATTAACAATTCATTTGTTCGTTCATACATTCATTCAATAAACATTTGCCAGACAGCTACTCTGTTGTAGACATTGTGCCAGGTTTTAAAAATACAATAAAAAAAGACAATCTTCAACCTTAAGGTAGTCACAGTCTAGCAGGGAAGAAGATTATCATACTTTAAACTTTTGTGTGCACCATAATTACATGAAAAGCTTGTTCCTATGTTTCTAGATATTCTAATTAATCAGGAGTAGGATCCCAGAATCAATTGTTTCAAAGGTGAGTCTAACATAGGTGTTCTGAGGACCACATTTTGAAAAACACTGCTATATGATGTGATTATTGCTGAAATCATAAGAGGGTGTCATAGGAGCTCCAAAGATGGGAACGTAGTCTCAGGGATCAAGAAGTTATTCTGTTGAGAAACAGTAAGGATAGGGAAAGGTAGTCCAGGCTAGAGTCAAAAGTAGGGTGAGGAAATTAGAGCTTTATCTCAGAACACTAAAATCTAAAGGACACACAAATAAATGGGCTTTGGAGAGCCAAGGTCAAGGTAAAAGAAACTTAACTGGGGTGGAGGTGGAGTGTTCCCTATTTACAGCATTTCACACTATTTCCTCAATTTAAGGAAAAGTCAATTGTTTACTCTCGGAAATGAAATTGTTAATGTCTTTGTTTCAGGCACAAAGAACAACTTTTCTAAATAAACTTGGCTAGAGTAACCAGTGTATTAGGGGAAAGTGGCAAAAGATGAAGCTGTGAAAATAAAACAAGGACAGGAAAAGCCAGACTCTAAGGAGTGGGGACTTTCTAGCAAGTGTTAAGGAGCCAGTGAAAGGCTTTAAGAAGGGGGAAAAATCATTTGTTTTAAGAATTTGAGGATAAGCCATAGGGGAGCGACCAGAGTAACTGAAATGAAGGGCACACATTTTAAAGCACTGCTACACAGTATTGGTGCTGGGGGTAGGGGAGGAGATTAATACTTATGACACACTTAGCAAATGCCAGGAACTATGCTAGATAGTTTACACATGCTCTTTTTACATCTTTGAAACAGACTTGTGAAGTAGACATTTTGCAGAAAAGGAAACAGGTTCAGAGAATGAAGGCCTTGCCCTAAGCCATACCACCAATAAATGGCAGAGAAACTAGGATCATTTTAAACCAAAGGTTATGAGCTGTCCATTATAGCACTGAGGAATCTGAGGTTTCTTATGTCCTGGTTGGCAGTACATACATAAGGTCTTTAAAACCATAAAAGCTGAATTTGGGCACTAGATATGTAAGTTTGAGCCTTCCTTTTGTATCTGCATCAGTCCTTCTGTCCATGATAGGTGAACAAACAGTAACTGTTACCAGAGAGATAAGATACTTTGTCTTTTTTACACAGCAGGGAGATAATTGCAACAGGAACTGTGCTTTATTAACATGGGCACACCCACAGCAGCTCTAATCATTTATTGAATGAATTAATAAATGAGCATCCACCAAGCAGGTGAAAAGGAAGAGAGAAGAAATTTTGACATTGTTTCAAGGGTCCAATCTGTGGGCACTATTACAGCTACCACACTGTGATTGTATAATAGTAATATTTTCACAACTCTCATGAAGTAGACTCCTTGAAGCAGACTTAAGCTCCTGGAAAGGAGAAAAGCTCTGGTTCTCTGACATCCCCAGTCCCTGGAATAGAACTAACAAAATCACAAGCCATAAAGCTTCATTCCCTTGAGATATAGTGATGAGGACTGGGGTGAGTTTAATGTCTGCATTTGTCAGAAAGAGTTGATTAAGCAAATGAATAGTGTAAACAAGATTGCAAGAGGAATGATTATTTAACCTATTTAAAAAAGCAAACTGTTTTCAGGCATTCATTCTTAAGCACTTCAGAAGTGTTTCATCTTACAATACAAGTACATTTGTATGCAAATAGTTGTTCCATTTATAACACTCCATTCTTACTGATTAAGACAAATTCTTAAAGAACTTCCATTATGCAACTTTTTAAAGCTTAATTCTAATAAATGTATGCACTTGACAGTAATAAAACTGTATTTCTTTGAAATATTCTGTGACAGAATTTTTAACAATTCATATGGACCTCCTCTATTAGGAAGCATCAATGAAATTGTGCTCCATAGGACACTTCTACCTGGGTCAATTTTCTATTCAGAAATTGCCTCCCTTGTGCAATCTTGCCCCCAATTCCTCGTCACCCAACCTAGAACTCTCCCACACTCTATGTCATGACTGCATGTATATACATGTGGCTGGAGAGAGGAAAGGAAGAAGGGAAGGAGGGAGGAGAGAAATGTTGATTGATTTTGATGTTTTCCTTAGGGGACAAAAATAGATGGTGTAACTTATTTTCCCTTCTAGTATATTTTTCACTCGAAACTAGCAAATTAAAAAGATTACTGTGTATCTATAATATATAAAGTGGATTATACAATCACATGAATGTGTAACTCACTTTACATATTATATATACATATTCATGGTTTACTTACAATAAACCTTTTATTATAGGTTTTTAATCTAAAGTGACACACAATGTGTGATAATTTGACAATGTTCAAAATTCTATTTGGCCAAACTGGCCAATACTAGAAAGGCTGACTACTGCCCCCTTACTGGCTGGCTAGCTCCTTTTCAGAGCATTTTTCTACATTATTTACCTAGAATTACACTAATTGTTTCCAGTATCATGGATACTCCTAAATCATTAGGAATTGTTAATTCTCCAATGACAACAGAGGTATTCTCTAAATTTTTCTCCAATGGCTTGAACCCAGACTACTCATAATTTGTTCTGAGAACTCAATACATTAATCCAAATACAAGCTTGAATGCACAAAATTAAATCTACAATATCTAGTTATTTTGGATGCTTCGAATGAATTTTATTTTATATCTCATATATTGAACACTACCTTAAGTTTAGGAGGGGAGGAACTGCTAAACTGGAGAGCTGCTGAATTATATGCTCTCTTGAAACTTAATGACAAGCTTTCATCCCAGAAACATAGGGGGATTCTTGAGGCCTGCAGTTGCATTCCTGCCGCTCAGGGTAATCGATAAAATCTGGGGCGGGCAAGCCAGACAGGATCATAAGGGATTTGTTCCAAATTGTGAATGTTGGACAAACTGGAAGAATGAAGGTCACATCAAACGTATGAAGATGGAGAGAGTTAGCTGGGTCATAGAAAGATAGCATGTTGTTGTCATAATCCAGGAGGACACCCAGCCGCTTCAACTGTGGAGGCACATCCACCAGCATTTCCTTGTTGTTATGTCTAACCACAAAGTTACTATTGCAGCGAGAGAAGACCCACGAGGAAGCATTCTTGCCAATCCATTCATTCTTTGGAGCAGATTTGTAGGCAATACCAATTGCATACCTGCCAAAAAAGGAAAGAGAAATAAACATTTAGAAATGATCTGAGTTGTGCTAGACACCATATAGGATTAAACACATATAAGGAAAAGAATATGTCTTCCTTCCTCAAATGTTTACATTTAGATGCATAATGCTGGTATCACTAGAGCTTTAGAAAGTTAGCAATTAGGGCCAAGCACAGTAGCTCATGCCTGTAATCCTAGCATTCCAGGAGGCTGATATGGGTGGATTGCTTGAGCTCAGGAGTTTGAGACCACCCCGAGCAAGAGCAAAATTCTGTTTCTAAAAATAGATGTGCGTTGTGGAGGGTGCCTGTAGCCCCAGCTACTTGGGAGGCTGAGGCAATCATTTGAGCCCAAGAGTTTGAGGTTGCTGTGAGCTATGACTTCAGAGCACTCTACTGAGGGCAAAAAAATGAGACTGTCTCAAAAAAAAAAAGGAAAGTTAGCAATTAGAGTGATGTAGTTAATTTCTAATTCCTGGGCCATTACATTTTCAGTGATTTTATTAAAAAGCTAACAAATCTTTCTAGTAGTAGTTTTCATCAGATACCTTTCAACTTTGACTTACTAGTATTACGGCTATGCTAAAGAACTGAGTCGCCCAGGAATCTGACAACAGGGGAGAAAACAGTAAAGAAAAATGGAATCCACTCACCATGTTGAGGAACCCATGACCACTTCCCAGTAGTGGCAGCCACTGTCAATGAATATATTTCCTGCTGCCCCATAGCATCCTGTGCCACTGAACCTCTCTGGGGTATGGCTCTTTTTCAGAGAGCTTTCATCCTTCTCCATCTGCAATCCATCATTGGAGATCTTCAACTTCCTGTGAGTCATCTTGGGATCCAATTTAAAGGGCTGGCCTGGAAAAAAAGTAGAAAAAAAGAAAAAGTGTAATGAATTATTTGGAAATTTTACCTTTGTCCTCTAGAACCACCACTACCAGAGGAGCCAGACTGTCAATGCTGGACAAAGGTAGCCTAGATTATCATTCTTGGGTCAGCACAAGTCGGTTGCTGTTTAGATTAAGGAAGCAGGTCAGAAGCCAGAGTTTAAAAAAAAAAAAAAAGAATAAAGGTCAATCTCCAATAAAACAACCTTTGTAGAGGCATTTATTTTACCACTTTAGGAAAAAAATGTGGATGTCTCCTAAAAGCACTTTGCTGGAAGTCATATTCTAAGCATGTGCGAGCTAATAAGCTGTCCTCTCATCATATATTATCAAATTTAAAAGGATCTTTGCTTTATGTCAGTAGGCAGTTTGGAATTTGTATAGAATTTAGGGAAGGAGTGTTATAATGTTTGAGGTGGGAGGGACTGATGACGTATTGGTGCTTGATGGCAGAACAAAAAAAAATTTTTAAACTAATGAGAGCTCAGTGGCAAGACAGATTTTTACCTTCTTACAGTTGGGATATAAGCAAAATATAACTGGGCAACTGAGTTAGAATGACTATCGTATAATCAGTAATTAGAGAAAACATCTGCTCTCTAAGACCCTTCACAGTAGAGAATTCCTTACCACCATTATGACAAAAGTCTTGTTGCCAGGGGGGTAATTACTGGGTATGGAAGGAGCTTTATAATACAAAATGTTTCTATGACAAACAGAAACATTTTCTAAAACAACACTCATTCCCAAAGTTTGCTCTCTCACCTATTTTTTCTATAGAGGCTGGAAAGGTTAAATATTCAATCTTCCAGTCTCCCTTGCTACTAGGAGTAGCTAATAAAATGAGGTAGAAGTCAGACAGAGTGGAGGAAACTTCTGAGATAGTTTCTGTTCCTCTCATAAAAGGGATAGCCATCATGTGTTCCAACCCCAGCTTCCTATCCTGAGAGGTTGCAGCAGCCATTTTGCAACCATGTGGTGATAAGCCAAAGGGAGAAGGAGCCTGCATCTTTTATGACATCACAGAGCAGCTGCACCACCTGAACTTCCTGCCACCTTCAAACTTCTTGCTGCATATCAGAAGAGAAAAAAATACACGATTCATCTACTAAAATATGCTATTTGTTAAGCTAAGTTAAGCTATGCTTTCTGTTATTTGAAGTCAAAAACATTCCTAACAGATATGGCTTCTCTGAAGTAGGATTCCAATATTTAGTTTATCAGAATAATACTCTTTTTACTCAATTGTGTCCCGAATCTGGGAGGTGGTATGCAGAGAAAAACTCTTCACTACTATCCTCCAAGCTGCCAATTATTCTATTAATAGCTCAGGGTTTACAAATCTCCCATGGGCACCAACAAACCCCTTGCCAAAGCACAAACTACAGTAGTAAAACTTCCCTACCCAGCACCACTGCTCTCATGCACTGCAGTAGGTGCCTGATCAGGCCAAATGAAATCCATGACATGGACAGGAAAACCGAATTTCCCTTTCAAAATTACCACAACGTACTGTTCGTTTTAAGTCTGGTAGGTTCACTGTTCCGGCTCCCTGCTTGGTTTATGGCTTTAACAATGAAGATGTAGCGTGTCCCGCTCTGGAGTCCATGCACCGTGTAGTGGTTCTGTTTAATGTTGGGCACAATCATCCAGCTATCCACTGAATTATACAGGCCTGGAAAGTGGGGGAAAGCAAAGACATTAACCAGCAGGTAAAAGAGATAGAGTGAAAAACACACTGAAAATTCATCACAAGCCCCACCCCGCCAAGGGAATTCATTTTGTTTCCTTTTGAATCTTGGAAGACATAATGAGATGAACCAGGACTATGATTCCACTATATGTTTTCTCCCACAGAGCTACATCTATGCCAAGCTCCTTGCTTATGGCAATTGAGCACAACCACTAGCAAAAGTTAGGTTACTTCAATTTTCTACACATGGCAAAGTATACATAGTCACAGAATCATCACTCATATGGAGTCTCTGAATCTTTGCCCCAAATGTCCACATTTCTGAGAGCTGAGTTTGGTGTTATAAGGATGGAGGAGTCCTATGCACAGCAGCACAGAACATGGAAACTCAAGAGCTGAAAGAACACCTAGACATCATATTTCCCTCATTTTACAAATAGGAAACTAAGATTCAGAGAAGAAAAATGATTGCCCAAGGCCACAGGTAATTGGTGACGGTGCTAACAGTGTAACCCCAGTGTTTTAAAATCTTAGAGAGTTTTCTCTCTACTACATCACAATTCATGGGGTGAATGACAATGTACCTTTGTTTCTCTCTAAGGTGGTGCGGCTTTCAGGGCTTATGATTCTACTCTCCCATCTCATCCTCACCCTTCCTTCCCAAAATAGCTGGGCTCCACGGTCTCATAGGGAAGCCAAGGAGACGACATGATAACCAAAGGAAGATATCACCTCCTTACTCTGACACTATACATTTTTATACCTTCCTGGCTTTAATTCACATATTCATTTGGAGCTGAATGGTCCAGAAACATTGTTACCTGGAATCTTCTTCCCTTCTAAGTAGGGAGATCAGAGATTTAGGCTTCTGCTTTACAGTCTTTAGACTTTAAACATTGACTTAAATAGGAGAAATGTAGATAATTAAAAACATGTATTTGGCTAGCTTTCTATAAAACAGAGACCATCATTCTAGTCTGTGGATTATCTAAACTTCTTTCTTATATTATCTGCTTTGTAATCACTTTACCACTTTTAAGCCACAATTAGAATAGAGGGTGGAGACGAAAGGAAAATGAGTGGTAAATTTACTCACTTCTGTGCAGCTCTAGTAAAGGATTTAGTAAGGTTAAAAATTTTAAACAGTAAGTCAAAGTGTTTTAAAATTAACTTGAGGGAACACTGAAAAGCCCCAATTAAAACTAGAAAAAGAAATATAATGAAGGACAACTATGCTATAGAAAGAACTAGTAGAGATACCCAGTAATTATTATGAAAAAACAATAAGAAAAAGGGCCAGAATTAATGTTTCAGGCCTTGTCTATCTATGTTCCATTGCATGGTATAAGTTATAAGCTGCACATGAAATTTTAACACAAAAAGGAAACTATATGATCTTCCGGATACACTTCTAACAATACAAAAACAAACTTTACGGTTGGGCGCAGTGGCTCAGGACAGTAATCCTAGCACTCTAGGAGGCCAAGGCAGGTGGATTGCCTGAGCTCACAGGTTGAATACCAACCTGAACAAGAGCAGTACCCTGTCTCTAAAAACAGCTGGTCATCCTGGCAGGCCCCAGTAGTCCCAGCTACTCAGGAGGCTGAGGCAAGAGGATTGCTTGAGTCTCAGAGTTTGAGGTTGCTGTGAGCTATGATGTCACTGCACTCTACCATGGGCAACAAAGCAAGACTCTGTCTCAAAACAAAACAAAACAAAACAAAACAAAAAACCAACCTTTACAATGACGTACTATGCAGCCATAACAGCAGAATGGGGAAGATCTCTATCAACTGATATAAAGTGATTTCCAGGAAATCTTTTTAATTGAAAATAGTAAATTGTAAAAGAGCATAGATAGTATGCTATTTGTTTTGAGAGAAAGAAAGGCAAATAGGGCAAGTGTGTTGGCTTACACCTGTAATTCTAGCACTCTGGAAGGCTAAACATAGAAAAATTAGCGAGGCATTGTGGTGAGTGCCTATAGTCCCAGCTACTCGGGAACTATGGCAGGAGGATCGTCTGAAGGTTGCTGTGAGCTAGGCTGATGCCACAGGACACTAGTGTGGACAACCTAGTTAGACTCTAAGGGAAGTGAGTAGGGAAGGGAAGGGAAGGGAGGAGGGGGAGGAGGTGTGAAGGGGGAAGGAGAAAGAAAGGAGAGGGAAGGGGAAGAGAAAAGGGGAAAGGAAAGGGAAGGGGAAAGAAATGGAAGGGAAGGGAAAGAGGAAGGAAAAAGGAAGGAAAAAATAGAAAAGGAAATGGGAAAGGAAATGGGAAAAGGGAAGGAAAGGGAAGGAAAAGAAAGGAGAGGCAAATAAAATATACATAGATTTATTTTAATTTACAAAGAAACAATAATAGCAATCAGAAGGACAAAACCGAAAATAATGAAGCTGGTTACCTACAAGGCATAGGGGTAGAAGGAACAGGATAAAAAGGAGGTGGAGGGAATGACACTTCTCTAATTATACCTTTTTTGTATAGTTTTCTCTTTGGGAAACATTGTTGTTTTACAAATTGAAAAAAAAAATTAAATCCACAAGGATGGGAAAGGTGGGGGACTAAAACCAAAGGGAAATTGAAACAAATGAGCCCAGTTGCATTTCACATGAATAACATAACCACACCAAAGTAGTGAGGGTGCAGAAGACATGGGAAGAAATACTGAAGTATTGTTAGCAGGTTTGTTGTTGTAGAGGTATGGGCAAAACAATTCTGACACTATTTTAGATATATTACAGGATTGAGCAAATAAATATAGGTATTGAGACTGTTTGGGCCCAGTGTTTACACTATGGAAGAAGGAACATACAAATATTGAATAAGGGAAGACAAGAAAGAACCTATGGGAATAAATGCATTGAAATTGGAGGTATTTATGTGAATTTATGCTTCCTTAAACATGAATATGTTCGTGTATGTACACATATGTAAAGTATATGTGCTTATATATTATATGCGTGCATATGTAGATTTTGTGTGCATATACACTGCCTAAGTCTTTGTCTCTAATATTCTCCTACTAAAAGGAACCAGGGCTCCTTTAAAAAAGATGGTTGATTCCAAGGCTGGAACAAGATAAAATAAAATTGAGCCTAGAACATTCTGTTATGCCAAAAAGTAAGGAGTACTTTAAAAAATGATGGGAGAATATCACAAGATCCCTGGGGTGACCTTGAAAGACTCACACAGGCCAAATTAAAACAATTTTAGCACCAAAACAAGTAAGAGTGGTAAAAAAAATTTAAAGAGTATGCTTCAGTCAATACTGATAAATAAATAAGCAAATTGTTGAAACAGGGAAACAGGAAATGGGGTTCTTTTTCTTTCAAGATAGAGTCTCTGTTACCCAGACTAGAGTGCCCTGGTGTCAGACTAGCTCACAGAAACCTCAAATTCCTGGGTTCAAGCGATCCTCCTACCTCAGCCTCCAGGGATCTGCCACAACACTTGGCTAATTTTTCCATGTTTAGTAGACGCAGGGTCTCACTCGTGCTCAGGCTGGTCTTGAACTCCTGAGCTCAAGCACTTCTCCTGCCTTGGCCTTACTGAGTGCTAGGATTACAGGTGTGAGCTGCTGTGCAGACAGGGCTCTTGCTTATAATAGAATGCCGAGTGCCAACTCGTAAATGTGGGAGGGAGTACTCAGCTGGAAAATCACCATTTGGTAATCAACACAGTAAAGACTGAATCAGGCAAGAATCATTAACTGATGCTAAAAGAGGGATGAGGGTAGAGGTGAGATGGGTTTGGTGAGGAAGCAGGATATCTTCAAGGTCTTTAAGTATCACAGATTGCTTATTAGTGATAAAAGTAAAAGAAATAACTACACAGTGAAGAAATCTGACAACCTAACTAGATGATCAAAATTGTAATACTATCACCAGTGAAGAGCAAGTAGACACCATATGCCTCTGGATATAACACCCTGAGAAAAGACTGCACTGAATATAATCATGAGGAAAGATCAGATAAACACAAAATAAGGAATAGTATAATAAAATGTAATATAAAGGGTACTTTTAAAGATGTCAATGTGCTTACAGACAAAGAAGGGCTGAAGAAGTGCTCCAGATTAAAGCAATCTGAAGAAATATGACAATTAAATGTAATACCGGATCCTACCTAAACCATAGAGGACAACTGGGTTCTTCATATGCTACAAAGAATGCTATTGGGTCAATCATCAAAAATTAGAATGAGAATGGTGATTTGTATTTTATTTTTTATTTTTTTCAGACAGAAACTCACTTTGTCACCCTTGGTAGAGTGCCATGGCCTCATAGCTCACAGCAATCTCAAACTCCTGGGCTCAAGCGATCCTTTTGTCTCAGCCTCCCAAGTGGCTGGTACTATAGGAATGCACCAGATGGGGGTCTCACTCTTGCTCAGGCTGATTTCGAATGCATGAGCTCAAGCAATCCAGCACTTCAGCCTCCCAAAGTGCTAGGATAATAGGCAGAAGCCACTGCACCAGACTGGTATTCACTTTTTTGAGAAAACATTTTAATAGGAGTATGCCCATAAAAAGGATATCAAGATGGTAAAAGATCTTAAAACCATGTCATATGAGAAGTATCTTAAGAACTGAAGATGTAAAATAATAATAATAATAATAATAATAATAATAAAAGAACTGAAAATGTCTAGCCTAGAAAAATTTTAGAAGGGTCATAGGAGCTACCTAAAATTATCTGAAGAACTATCATGTGAAAGATGGATTAGGTTTGTTAGTGAGACACAACACAAATTGCCAGAACTAATATTAACTGATGGGTTTGGTTTTTATTTTTATTTGTTTATTTATTTATTTTTTTTAGAGACAGAGTCTCAGTTTGTTGCCCTGGGTAGAGTGCTGTCGCATCACAGCTAACAGCAACCTCCAGCTTTTGGGCCTAAGTGGTTCTCTTGTCTCAGCCTCCCGAGTAACTGGGACTACAGGCGCCTGCCACAATGCCCTGCTATTTTTTGTTCCCAGGGCTGGGTTTGAACCCGCCACCCTCAGTATATGGGGCCAGCACCCTACTCATGGAACCATAAGTGCCGCCCAATGGGTGTGGTTTTATTCAAGGAATATTAAATTTAAAGTCTGGCAAGCTTGGGTTGCATCTTGATTCCATCATTTTGTATCTCTGTGACCTTGGGCAATTCCCTTAACTTGAACCTCTGTTTCTTCACCTATAAATCAGAGTTAGTATCATCTATTTCATAAGGCTAACTGAGAACTCATGGGAACTAGCTGAGATAATGTATGTGGAAGTATTTGTAAATGGCAAAGCATAGTACACATGTCAATTATTAATGTCATTGTTTACTAAGATAAAGAGTTATGCCTCTTATAAAAAGACTATTATTTATAGCAATTATTTATAGCTGCACAACAATTGAATGGGCTGTTTTTGTTAGAAGTGAGCTCCCTCCTTATCACTAGAAATGTTCAAGTTCAGACAGGCTGATCATCTACTGGGCATCTGGCAGAAGGGAAGAAGATTAGACTAGATAACGTCTAAGGTGCATTCCAACACTAACACGCTATTATCCTATCACTATTAAGAATTATCCTCTAAGCTTTTTTTTTACAAGGGACTATATAGCCTTGGAAACAAAGGTGACAATCTTTTGATCTTTGTCACTTCTCAGGCTTATTCTCAACTCCTGGGAGAAGGATGCTATCCCCATAACAGGAAGGAGAAACACAGTAGTTGGCTCTAAGACTTCCCAGAGTAGGAGTAACAAGTATGTTTGTGCAGCCTTAGAGTTTGTGATGTCACAACCTGTAGAAAGACCCAGGAACATAGCTACATGGGCTGAGTTGCTTAGTTTGGAGCTGCATGAGGCAAGTGTTTTTTAGAGTTTGACCTCCAAATGTCCTTTCATCTCCCCACCCCACCATTTTCACAAGAAGTTTGCCCCAGAGTTGTCTCAAGACAAGAAAAGGAAGCCTATCTGGAGGGTCTAGTTGGAAAATCTCCTCTCGTGCCAATCTGTGAAGTCAGACACAAAGCACAACACAAAGATAAAAGAAAATTCTAATTTGTAACTATGTACATGTGATCTTAGGGTGGCAATTGCTTCAAGTATTGAATCTACCTTTACTTCTGCTTTTGTTTCCATCTCCCCCAGTACATCAAAGGGAACTTTCAGCTCAACCCCACTTGACTGGCAATCAATGAGGTGGGAAATTCAGTTCCTACCCTGCTTTGTCTTGCTCCAAATCACCAGAAGATGAAACCATATCACGTGAGCTAACAAATGCTTTGTTAACTGCTTTCCTTTTGGGACCCACTGACATGTTTTTATATTTAGTGTTATTCTTGATGGAAAGGGAGAAGGAGTAAAGGAAATATTGACAGAGGTAAGAGGGTTGTCACCACATTCATTGATACAAATAAGTATGGGAAAGGAAGGCTCTGAACATGATCTATTTTACCATGATAATGAAGTGGAAGCAGAGTCAACGAGAGAGGCAGATGTTCACACACACAGAACTGGCAATGAACAAATACTGAGTGACATGGACTAATTGAGGAAAGGATAAGGATTATTACATAAACAAACAGGAGTGGCCCCAGTGACTGCCCAGAAAGGAAATACACAACTAGCTTGTCACCCATCAGCAAGGTCTTTGCAATGCCCTGGGGAGCTTACGCTGTCTATGAAACACTATACTAAACAACCTAACATGTCTTACAAACACTTGCCTCGTGGCGCCCCGGCCAATCTTGAGCAGCTTACTGCTTCCTTACATTTCCTTATCTCTGGCCACAGGCCCCAACTACACCATGACTTACTGATGAAGTTAGCCTGGCCAGTGAATATGGTGTACTGAAGCTCATAGGAGCTGATGCTGAACTCATCATCAGAGATCCAGTGCACTGTAATGGTGTCATGGGATGCAGTACAGAGTTCCTCTCGGATAGATGGTGGGTTTGGGGCTGTAAGGAAGGGTAGAAAACGTAAGGAAAGCAGAATTTTACAATCACTACTTTTCCTGCCTAACCCAATATCTCTTGGAGAGGATGTTTTCTTAACAGAATCATTAGGTATGCATGAACCATACAACCTGAAGCAAAATGCTGGTACCTCCAGCTCCCCCAAACCACTTTTGCTTTAATAATAAAGATGTTTCAGGCAAAGATATAAGCCAAAGTATTATGATTGTTGCCTCAATTGTCTAGTCTGCCTATACATGGTATAAGCACTTATATAAATAACAGAGCAAAGTGATCACACAGTTTTTCTTAATACATGGCCCTCAACCTATTGATTTTTATTTCAAAATAAGTTTTATTGTATGTTTTTGGCAGTATAGTCAAGTCCCAGTTAATATGAGTTCCCTCATCTGTGAATAGGGATGATTTACTGTAAGGATTAATAATACAAAATTAATATACAATGTTTGGCATTAAGTAGATATTCAGTAAATGACATCTATGGTAATATATTAACAAAATAGCTGCAAATATAAAATTCACAGTCATTATTATAATTTAGAAAGACATAAAAGTTAGTTTGTGTATATTTTTCTCATGAAATGATCATTCAATAATCTCAATAATCCTGAAGGTAGCCAACACAACACTTAACAGTCTGGTTGCAGCTCTCATTTTCTAAAATAGTCTACAAGTCATGTATTTCTCACACTTTCCTTCCTGATCTAATAATTCCTAAGTTCTCTTAAAACCATTTGGATAATACCTGTATCCATGCGGGACATTCTGTAACATTCTTAACAAGCAATAACGTATTACAATTGACTCTTAAGGACTAAGCCGTTAGCAATTTCTTGTGTCTTACCCTTAAGTATGGATTGTATACTCATTCTGATCCCATAAAGATTTTAACATCATCTCTATTTTCTGTTATACGAACTAAAATCTATTCTTTCTAAAAAGATACATGTATCATTTTAATGATTATAAAACATTTTCATTGTAAATATCCTTTTTAGATTATTTTTAAGTAAAAGCACACCAAAAGAAAAAGAATTAAAATGGGAAGGAAAACACAGTATTTTCACACCTGTTAAATAATCTAGCCCCTCCAGCAGTTTCTTTTCTCTGGAAAAATCTAAAGCAAAGTTTTCAAAGGCATCATTAAAATTGATGTCTGGAATCAGAACTTGAGAAGATGCAGTTGCCATAGCGACCCTGAAAGAGAGAAAAGTACATCAATATACATCAAAATAGGTTTGCAACCTTCATCCAATGTTTGATTTCTGGTTTAACAAGGTGAAAATAAATGACTTGTAAGGCTTGATTCATTAAGTGAAAACATTGTATATGTGCTTTTCCAATGGAAACCAGTTAAATTTTAATCATCAGGAACCAATTAAGAGTTATACCATATTTATTCACATATGTTCACCCCTCAAACACACTCCTCCATCCTGTCTTAATTTTGAGAAGTAAATACAGGATTTTTTCCCCTCTGCATCATTTCCCATCTGGCAGGCAGCATCAAAACTAAACTTCTGAAGGCTTTGTAAGAGCAGTTTGAAAGATTTTTTTCTCCCTCTCTATTTTATGCTAATCAACAAGCCAACATGCTACGTTAACACATTCCCTTATATACATCCTTTATTTGGTCTATTATAATAGTTACATTCCATTTTATTATCCTTTAATTATATAATGCTATGATAGTTTTGTCTCCCCTACTAATTCTAAGAGATTCAAGAGCAGGGTTCATATTTTGTACTCTTATGTATTCCATGGTCCCTAATACAGTGTTGGACACATAATGAAAAACTAACTGTTGAATGAATAACTAAATGACTAATAACATTGCAACTTTGAACATTTAGTGAGTGTTTAGTATATATAGGCACTGTGCATGCTTTTTACATACATTATCTAATTTACTCCTTACCATTCACCTGTGAAGTGGATGTTACTTCTATTTTATAAATGAAAACAATGACACATTGAAAAAATAAGTAACTTGACCAAGATCACACAACCAATAAAGGTCAGAAATATAACCTATGTCATTCTGAGTCTAAACTCTATACCATTAACCATTTAGATTGTTCTTTTTTAAAGAAGTATATTTTACAGTCTTCAGCAATTCTTAACCAAGATTACATTATCAGAATTATTTGGGGAAACTGTACATGTTTAGGTCCTGGGCCAGATCTTCTGAATCAGACCCAATGAAGATCCTAGAGCATGCAAATGACAGGGTGGAAATAAACATATACATGGCAACAACAGGTCAGAGTGGAGAGGAAAGGCATTGAATGCAGAAGACCAGAAAGGAAATTTTTATGCTACACTAGTTGTAGGTGATGAAGAATTGAACAATACACGAATGTATGCCCTGCTATGTACCTACCAAAAGTACCTCTTGGCTGTTTCTGAAAATAGAAATGTTTCAGGTATAAACTACAGGCCAAATGAAAGTCTTTTCTCAGTACAATCTTTAAAGTCTCACACTGAATAGCCAGCTTACAGGAATTGGTGAGTAAGGGGACAACAACCTCTTCCGGGTAGACTTAACCCAGAATATTAGCTCATGAAATTTCCTCCTGACCTCCTCAATCGTCTTTCTTTCTTCCATCCCTCTATCCAATACTTATTAAGCACAACAGATGCGTTAGGCACTGTGCTGAGCACTGAAGATACACAGAAGAGAACAAGCTTATTGTGGTCCTTGCCCTCAAGAGCTCACACATCTTAAAGGAGAAAGACATTAAATAGTCAACAGAAATACTGCTATAAGAGCCATGTTCAGGGACTTGGGACTAGGAATATCTCCTCCCTAGGAAATTACTTTTAAGCAATTACCTGGACAAGGAGGAGTTAGCTAAGCCATGACTAGGTGGATGTGTGTGGAGAATGAGGCAAAATCATGCAGGACACTAAAGGCCATGGTACAAACTTTGAACTGTATCTTAAGTACAGATATAATGAGAGCCACTAAATATTTTAGCAGAGGAGTGATATATTCATGTTTCACAAAAACAAAAAAATCCATGTTTCAAGAAGAGTACTGTGGTTTGTGGTGGATGGCCTGGAAGGGACCAATATTAGAGGCAGGCAGACCAGATTTTACAGTGTCAGGAAGGAGCAAAAAGTAAAGTGATGACAGGTAGACAAATAAAATTTAAAGAGTTAATTCACAAAGCAATAAAATTGGCTAATAAATATATTAAAATGTCCAGCTATGTTCTGAAAGATGGCATCCCAGAAAAAAAACATTAAGTTAAAATTTAAAAAATAAATGAAATTAAAACTTAAAAGTCTAACTACATGAAAAAGCAATGAAATGTAAACTATGGTAGCATTTAGATTACAAATACATGACAATATAGAAGCCATTTATGCTTATATTCAATAATACCTACATTTTTGTATTAGGCTTGAAATTAGTACACATTTTGGAGGCCAATTTAGTATTAAATATTAAAAGAGAGTTTAAAATGTAAATATTCTTTGATGCCACAGTTTCGCTTTATAATATTTTTACTATGGAGATAACTGAGACTATGCAAAGATACTACTACAAATAGGTTGGATAGATGACTCTCAAGTCAGACACATAGGCAGCCATCTACTCTACCTACACTATGGGTTATACCTAAGCCTACCAAAATAAGATTCAGACAGAGAACAGGGAATCATCAACATCTATTCTATAGGTAATTGTGAAGAAAGAGAAATAAATCTTACATTTCTTAGTGGCCTTGAGAATGCAACAAATAGTTGCAAAAGAACTCCTCTTCCAGCCTTAAGAAGGAACTTTATAGGAAGCAGAAATAACATTGAAAAAAACTATGTAACAAATAACAGCACCCTGGTTTCTTGAGAAATACTATCAGTAACTCTTTGTGATTTTTTTCCTACTAGCTAAAAACTTTCATGATCTAACATCTTTAACTATACCTTTGTAACTATTGCTAATCTGAGAAAAAATGTGTAGAAGGGTTTGGAAAGAACTATTCCCCAGAACTCAGTATTTTATTCCTTGAGGTACCTGAGTTCTTGCTGGCAATTAAAAATTCCTTCCTCTCTCTATTTTTTTTTTCCACAGTTTTTGGCTGGGGCCTGGTATGAACCCACCACCTCCGGTATGTGTTGCCAGCGCCCTACTCCTTTGAGTCATAGGCACTGCCTCCTTTCTCTATATTTTTGGTATAAATGTCTGTTACTTTCTGTTTCCTGCAACAATTGAAGTCCTAAGAACTAATAAGTTTGCAACAAGGAGAATGTGCAGTGAGAAAAGAGAATAGCCTAAGACAGAATCACAAGTAATAGCATTAAAAGGAATGGGTCAAGGAAGAGTTGGTCACAAAAGTTAAAAAAAAAAAAAAAAACCTAGATAGGAAGAAAACCAGGAGTATTCATGGAAGCCAAGAGCACAGGAATTTCAAGTAAAAATAGTCCGTAGGGACAAATGCTACTGAGAGATCAAACAAGATGAAAGAGTAAGATAAAACAAAAGAGTGTGTATGATATTTGGCAACAAGGTATTCATCTGGTGACCTTTAAAAGAACATTTTCCCACAGTTCGTTTATGCCTCAGCTGGGAAGGACGTGTTGAGATTGGCATACTCATCAAGGACAATAACTACCACGGCCTACAGTGCTTTGGCCAAACCTCAGATGCATGGCCTCTTGGCCAGGTGCCTGTGGATTCATATTGTTTGAGCATTTGCTGTATCCCGGGCAGTTGCAGCTTTCTCTAAGTTTGCTGTGGCTGAACCAAGAAAGAAGGCATATGCAAATTTCTACAGAAATTATGATTCTATGAAAGATTTTGAGGAGATGAGGAGGGCTGGTATCTTTCAGAGCGAAAAATGATTTTGAAATATAAAGAATTTCTTTGGGTTGATTACATAGAAGTTTGTCACTGACCTGTGTTCCTGAGCTATGAATATGAGTAATAAATAAACTATTAATAAAAAAGATAAACAAAAATTTTCAATGCTATGGTAATGGGAGAAAACATTTCAGAGTAGGATTAATTAAACACAGTGGTTTAAATAGATACTTTATCTTTGCTTTCATGAAATTCCACTGAAATGACAGTCCAAGAATGAAATGTCATAAACCCAAAAAGAGAATAGAAAAGAGATGCAAACAAGTAAGAGACTGTCAACAAATGTTTGGAAGCTAAAAAGGGATGGATGGTGTGGTAACCAACAACAGACCAGAGAAAGCTGGATCAGACCAGAAAAAGCTGGATCAGAAAGCCAACATGCTGATTTAGTGCCATGAAAAGTTGAAAGTTTGCATGAGGAACAGCTAGATCCCCAGATCCACTAAACCAGAGACTGCCTTTCCCTCATCCTGGCAGGAGATGTGAGGTTTACTTTCTGCTGAGCTTTGACATTATATTAAAAGTAGTCTTAAAACATCTCAGCTCCCTTTCCCTGCTTGGCTTCTAGAATGCTGGCAATCGGGCTTATACACTCCACCGCCCCCCGCCCCCAAAAAACACAGGAGGTTGGAGGATTCCTTCCAAGGGAAAATGTCCCAAGAGAAAATATCCACAGAAATGACACTTGGGGTCCTTCAGTAAAAAGCTGGCATTCAGCCTTAGAATTCTATAGCAAAGGTCACCAAGCAAAGTTCACCAAATGCCCCACCTACTCAGAATTCCCAGTCATCTTTTAGTGCTTATATTTAAACAAACAGACAAATGCTTACCAGACATTTAGGAAAAGACACCAACAGAAATAAACTAACAGGAAAAAAGATCTTGGAGGAAACTGAGACAATGCAAAGTTTAGAAGAAAACTTTTAAAGTGATAATATCCATAGGAAGAAAAACAAGTAGTTTGTCTACACAAAGCAAAAACAGAAAACTAAAAAAGATACAAAGATCAAGAGTGACCTCTTGTAAATACAAATATGAGTGCTGAAATTAAAATATCAATAGAAGGTCTCTCCCTCCACCCCCTCCTAAATGTGCACAATGTGAGGGTGTTCAGCACTCCCCATGGGTGAAGGACTCAACTACAACTTGAACTTTACCTTATTTGTACCTTCGTATCAACCTGAAATTAAGAAAAAAAAATCAGCAGAAGGATTGAACAAAAAATTAAGGAAATATCTTTCTAAGACAGTAAAATGAGAAGACAGAGTCATGGAAAATAGAAAACAAAACATTTTTTAAATCAAGAGTGAAAATCTGGTATTTCCAACATGACTACAAATTACCGTCTCAGGAAGAGAGAAAAGAGAGAATAAAGGGAAGAAAATTATCAGTGAATAATGCATGAAAATGTCCCAGAACTGAAAGTCACTGGTCTTCAGATTGGAAAGACCCACTGAGTCCCCAGCACAAATAAATGCTAAAAGACCCAGAACCAAGACAGATCTTGGTGAAATTTCAGAAAAAGTGTTAAAGATAAAATCTTTTAGATTTAAAATCTTTTAGATTTTAATGGAAATTACCAAAAAACATGAAAGATAACAAGTCTTGGTGAGCATGTAGAGAAAGGGGGAACACCCTTGTATACTGTTGGTGAAAATGCAAATTGGTACAGCCATTATGGCAAAGGACATGGAGGTCCCTAACAAAGCTAAAAATAGAACTACTATGATCAGTAAGCCCACTTCTCAGTATATACCCAAAGGAATCAAAATCAATTATGCTGAGGAGAAATCTGCACTCCTGTTACTGGACAAAGAGGGTCTGGCTACCTGTCACTGTCAGCCAATATGCAGAGACAGGGATAGGTCCACCAAACTTTGTCAGAAGGCCAGAATTCTGAAGAACAGTGAGAGCAGCCTCTCCAAGACCGTTCTGTTCTTCCATTTCCAAAATTATAGTTTTATACATAAAAGTTCAAAGTGAAGACCAAGTTAACCCTTATCTTAAACAATGATCTGCAGAACCCATAACTCATAGTAAACAATAATCACTATAACTCATGGCCCAAAACATTTCAATTCAAAAGTTAATCTCCTAAATCAATCCACCTAAACTCGTCAAGATAGGCGTCTTTATGGTGGTAGCTAAATTTATAAAATGATGAGAATGGGAGACAGTGGGGTGAAGGTCAGACAGTACTTAAAAAATAAACCTATCAGACCAGCTGTGTCATGTCTGCCCTAGCCTGACAGACTCTATCTAATTCTCACTACATGTGCTTTTATTCCCCATTCTTATTACTACTACATTTCATATCTATAAAATAGATTTTAAATAGAAATAATGACTACAATTTACTGTACTTGTCCTGGGATTGAACTTAATTGAGTAAGGGATAGGTTTGAAAGCACATATGGTGAGAATAAGATGAGTCTGTCAGGCTAGGGCAGACATGACACAGGTGGTCTGCTCAGTTTAGGTGCTGCCTGACCTTCACCCCCTGTCTCCCATTCTTACTGTTTTGTAAATTTAGCTCCCACCCTAAAGATACCTATCTTGAGTAGTTTAGGTAGATTGATTTAGGAGATTAAATTTTAAATTAGTTTGTTGTTTATTGTTTATGAATCATGGGTTCTGTCGATGATGATCATTTAAGAATAAGGGTTAACATGGTCTTCATTTTGAACTCAAATGCATAAAACTGTAATGTGGGAAATGAAAAAACAGAACAGTCTTGGAGAGGCTACTCACTGTTCTCTAGAATTCTGGCCTTCTGACAAAGTTTCGTGGACCTAGCTCTGTTTCTGCATATTGGCTAACAGTGACAGGTGGCCATACCTTCTTAGTCTGGTAACATTTCTGGTGACACGAAGGAACCCCTAGACTGCTCTGGTAAGTGGTGTGTTAAGTGCTGCCATGGAAGCCTAGCGGTCTCCTGGACAAGGGGGCCTTGGGTGGGGGGCAGTGCTCCAACACTCCTAGGAGCACTGCCAGATTTCTCCTGGGAGTCTTGGGGCTCTCCTCTCACTCACTCACCATCACTAATCACTAAGGTCCGCGTGCTTTATTCTGGTTGTGCACTGAGAAATTTAGTTCTCCTCAGTTCTGGTTTTATTCTCGAGAAATCTGTTTTTTCTATATCTGGTTGATATTATGGAAACTCAGACCTCCTGATTGTGTGCTGAGAACTTTAGATCTCAACACCTCTGATTTAGTTCTCGAGAAATCTGGTGTGTATTACGGGAGCTCAGGCCTCAATCTCAAATGACAGCCCATAGGGGCAAATTCTGTCTGATTGTTCTCAGTATGAGTACCCACCTATAATTAAAAAGCAATGAAATTTTACATTAACACAGCCTGGCTGATATATCATCTTGACTCTGGAGAAAAGTGGTCTTTGAATGGATCCTTGAATCATTATAATGATATTACATTATTTAAAATAACAAGTCTGGTTAAAATACTTAAGTTTGTTTTTTCTTAGTAAAATTTATTAATTTAAAAGCAGTAATTAAAATTATATTTATGGCCAGGCACAGTAGCACACGCCTGTAATCTTAGCATTCTGGGAGGCCGAGGCAGGTGGATTGCTTGAGCTCACAAGTTCAAGATCAGCCTGAGCCAGAGCAAGAACACAACTCTTCTAAAAATAGAAAAACTGAGGCAAGAGGATCACTTGAGCAGAAAAGTTGGAGGTTGTTGTGAGCTATACACCACAGCACTCTACCCAGGGTGACCACTTGAGCCTCTGTCTCAAGATAAAAACAAACAGCAACAACAAAAAGCCCAAAACTATATATATCTAATTTACAGAGTGTAAAAATGATTAACTTAAAAATAACTAAAACCTAAGTAAACTGCTAAGATAAGTACATTAGGTAATTAGGTAATTAAAAGATTAATAGTCTAAATAAAAATATGTGTTTAAAAGCTGGCAAATAGGCTTGGCCTCTGTGGCTCAAATGGCTAAGGTGCCAGCCACATATACCTGAGCTGGCAGGTTCAAATCCAGCCCAGGCCACCAAACAACAATGACGGCTGCAACCAAAAAATAGCCGGGCATTGTGGCAGGCACCTGTAGTCACAGCTACTTAGGAAGCCAAATCCTGGGCCCAGGAGTTGGAGGTTGCTGAGAGCCGTGATGCCATGGCACTCTACCCAGGGCAATAGCTTGAGGCTCTGTCTCAAAAAAAAAAAAAAAAAAAAAGAAAGAAAGAAAGAAAAGAAAAGCTGGCAAATATGAGGTGGAGCCTGTGGCTCAAGGAGTAGGGCACTGGCCCCATATACCAGAGGTGGCAGGTTCAAACCTAGCCCCAGCCAAAAAAATAAAATCTTAAAAAACTTTTCAATAATATAAATAAATAAATAAAAGCTGACAAATATAAATTCTGCTTCTGTCTGTATGTGTTTCTGTATATGTCATGTGCCTGTGATATTTCATTATCAAAATATGCAAAAGAGGCTTAAGGAAAAAGAAAAAGCGCTTACATCAAGTATTTTATCTGGAAAACAGAAAAGAACTCAAATGACTTTTTGTTCAGGTGACGTTTGTATTTTTTGATACATAAAATTAGTTTTAAACCTGTTATTAAAGTTCAGATGTTCAAAGATTATAAAACTGCCACCTCTGTAATATTTCTAAATTTGCTAGCTTTCACTGTGAGCTTATGGTCTTGATATTGAGCCTCTCAATTCTGAGGTCTAGAGAAGTAGCTGTGGTGAGGCCTACGGGACATGTTCTTCTACTTAGGCCAGCAGCTACAGCGCCTGGTCTAGCTTACATGGCCCCTTCTTCCCTGCTCCAACTTTGCCCTCTGGCTATTCTGGGAGAAACTGAACCCTCCTGTCTCCCTGCTTTCTGTCTTGAACTATGTACTTGGTAAATGAATTAAGGATACAGATAGGTCCTGTCCTTTGCAGCCATCTTTGATGCCACATGGCTGTGTGAGACTAGAAGGACAAGGAAAAGATGTTAGAAATGGTGCCTATGTTGTGGTTTCAGAACACTCTTCAGTAACTTAAAACCTTAGTCATGTTATGTTTCATAAAATGTCTGAGTCATTTGTATCATGTAATACTTTGGCTGTTTAGATTGTTTGGAACCTGACTCTTTGCCAAAGAATAAGATTTTTGCCATTTAAATCTAATTAGGCAGGATGCAGTAGCACATGCCTGTAATCCTATCACTCTGGAAGGCCGAGGAGGGAGGATTGCCTTAACTCAGGAGTTCAAGACCAGCCTGAGCATGAGCTAGACCCTGTTTCTAAAAATAGCTGGGCCTTGTGGTGAGCACCTATAATCCCAGCTACTCAGGAAATTGAGGCAAGAGGATCACTTGAGCCCAAGAGTTTGAGGTTACTGTGCACTATGACTCCACAGCATTCCATCCAGGGCAACAACGTGGAATTCTGTCTCAAATTTAAAGAAAAGAATAATTATTCTCCAACTAGGCTTTTCTTTCTTTTATAATTGGCTTTGCTGGAACCTTTCATGAGGAATTTCAGGTTAGACTTGAAAGCCTCTCACAAGCCTAGGCTTCATCTGCCCCATTAGATGCCTGTATGCATTGGGTAAATTTCTCTTCTTTTGAGGTCCCAAAGCAAGTTGGGATTCCTGGACTTGTCAGATAGTGATATTCTTTACTCACCGCAGATCAGGAAATGCTATTGATAAGGTAACTGGATGGTTTTTCCTATAGGCTTTTTATTGGCCTTATAAAATCAACCTTAATTCCTTAACACAGTGTCATTCCAGTCAAAGCCTCGGTAAAATAACCAGTGTCTTTTTATTGTGTCTGACAGAAGAAAACAAATTCTTATTGAATTCATGCAAATAAGATTCCAGCCTTGTCTGCAATGCCAGCTCATAGAATGAAACATAACTGTTTAACTAAACTAATCTATTAACAGGACTAAGAGACTGGCCAAAGAATATAGAATTATATACAGTAGTCTGATTTTCTCTGGTTTGTTTTTTCTTCCTGCTTCTTAGCCCTAAGATAAGACAGTAAGTTTTAATATTCTTTTAATTTCAAAATGGGCACTGAAAAAAAATAAAAATTTTTACCCCAAAGTACATGTCTCTGACATGTTTTAGGATGACTGCCCAGAAATAACATTATAAAAGTTTGCTTAGAATAGTTGTCCCAATCTCTAGACTATATGCCAAAAGAAGTATAATTAGAGATTTGTCTCTGACTCTAAGACTCATGGGGAAAAAAAACTGCAAAAGCCTTAAGGCCCAACAAAGATCACCTGTTGGCTACACTGGAAGGAATCAGTGCAGTATTAAACACTGTTTGCTGTGTCTATACAGATACCACAGGAGAAATTGGAAACTGAATAAAATTTCCCAGTAAGTGGTATAGCTACAACATGGCCTCAAAAGAAGCCCCACACTTAACTGATTTTTAGGAATATTCACTTGAATTGGCTAGAACTTCAGATCAGTTGTAATAGACTCTTAAAACTAAGTGTTATCTTAAGAACTGTGATAAGGCTGTAAATAAGAATATTAATGTTTTCATCATGCAAATATTAGCCTCAAAACCCAGAACTTATAGATATTGGTAGGTGACTGCTAAATATCTGGACACAACCCTGATTTTGTCCCTGTCAGTGTAAAGAAGCCAGATTGAGTCTCTATTTACTTCTTTACCCTGAAGTAGTTTTGAGATATGTATCTTTCAGATCCTTCTTTCCAGTAACAGACCCACCCAGACCAAGGAACTTACTCAGTTGGCCTTGGACCCTCTACTCAAGATGATTTTTTTGAGGCCTCCAGCAAATGACCTTTTGATCTCTGTCATGGCATGGCTGGCCACCTCCTGAGCTACAGTATGCCACAGTCTGAATTGCTTAAGAAGTGGCCCCTCGCCCTGCTTCCTGAAACCTACATACATTCGAGGCAGTAACCAGGTTATTCTCAGGACTTGGAGGGAAAGACCTAATGAATGCAAGGAAAAGTGGACTCAAGTGCTCTCTGGGACATCCTCCTTGCAACCCCTACAGTGGTCAAGGTGTCTGGATTACATCATTCCCGTATCTAGCCTTATCCCCCTGAGAAAAACCAGTGAACTCAAGCTGGACCAGTAGACTGCAGAACTGTGTAGAGATGAGGGTTAAAAGCTTCAATTGTTGGGACAGGAAGTATATTATTCTCAGACATCTTTGTTTGTTATTATATTTAATGTGCCCGTTGTTGTCTTTTATTAAGACAACATGTGCTACATGTTATTCCCCAAATAACTTTAAACCTGTTACCAGATGAAAATGGTCTGGCTGCCTGTCACTGTCAGCCAATATGCAGAGACAGGGATAGGTCCACCAAACTATTTGTCATAAGGCTGGGATTCTGGAGAACACTGAGATGAGAGTAGCCTCTCCAAGACTGTTCTATTCTTTTATTTCCAACATTACAGTTCTATACATTTAAGTTCAAAGCAAAGACGATGTTGACCCTTATCTTAAACAATAATGGGCAGAACCTATGACTCATAAACAATAAACAACATTCTAATTTAAAATTTAATCTCCTGGCTTGGTGCCCGTAGCACAATGGTCACAGCACCAGCCACATACACCAAAGGTGGATGGTTCGGATCCAGCCAGGCCAGTTAAACAGCAATGACAACTGCAACAAAAAATAGCTGGGCATTGTGGCGGGTGCCTGTAGTCCCAGCTACTTGGGAGGCTGAGGCAAGAGAATCACACAAGCCCAACAGTTTGAGGTTGCTGTGAGCTGTGATGCCAAAGCACTCTACCAAGGGTGACATACTGAGACTCTGTCTCAAAATAAATAAATAAAATAAAATAAAATAAAAGTTTATCTCCTAAATCAATCTACCTAAACTATTGAAGATAGGAGTCTTTAGGGTGGGAACAAAATTTATAAAACGATAATAATGGGAGATAGGAGGTGAAGGTTAGGCAGGACCTAAACTGAGCAGACCAGCTCTGTCATGCCTGCCCTAGCCTGACAGATTCTACCTTATTCTCACTATATGTGCCTTTACTCCCATGTTCATTTCAGCTTTATTCACAATAGCCAAGATATGGATAGACTCAATCTAAGTGGCCATCAATGGATGAATGAATAAAAAAAATACATGGCACACACAGACAATTGAGCAACATCCAGCCTTAGAAAGGAAGGAAATCTCGTCATTTGCAACAGCACAAATGAACCTGGAGGACCTTATGCTAAGTGAAATAAGCCAGGCATAGAAAGACAAATACCACATGATTTCACTTATACGTGAAATCTGAAAGTCAAGCCCTTCCAAGAAGAGAGTAGTTATCAAAGGCTGGTGGGGAGAGGGGGAGTGGGAAGTTGGTAGTCCAAGAGTATAAAGTTTAAGTTAGACAGGAGGAATAAGTTTCTGAGATCTATTACTATGCAACAAGATGACTATAGTCAACAATATATATTGTATATTTCCAAATAGCTAAGAGGATAATTTCAAATGTCTCACCACAAAAAAAACAAGTGAGTTAATGGGTATATTAATTGGTTTGATTTAATCCTTCCATACTATATACATACAGCAAAACATCACATTGTACTCTATTAATGTATACATTTATGATTTGCCAATTAAAAATAATGCTAAAAATAGTACCCAGTGCACTCAATGCTAATATGAAACCAATATATAAACTATATACCTACACGAAAGAAAAAACATAAGTACAGGGTAGCTGTAAAGTTCATCTGCAATTTAAAATAGTTTGCAATTTGGGGCTGGGCACCTCTGCTCACGCCTGTAATTCCAGCACTCTGGGAGGTCCAGGTGGGCAGATTGCCTGAGCTCAAGAGTTCTAGACCAGCCTGAGCCAGAGTGAGACCTCGTTTCTAAAAAACTAGGCTGACATGTGGCAGGCACCTGTAGAGTCCCAGCTACTTGAGAGACTGAGGCAAGAGAATCGCGTGAGCCCGAGTTTAAGGTTGCTATGAGCTATGATGCCAGAGCACACTACTGGGGGGTAACAAAGGGAGACTCTGTTTCAAAAATAAATAAATAAAATAAAATAGTTTGTGATTTAAACTGCACATGAACTTTATGGACACCCTCTATACTCTAGCCAGGGGGAGGAGAGAGGAAGGAAGAGTGATGGGTGGGTCCTCACCTGAGGTCCACAATGTGAGGGTGTTCAGCATGGACCCTGAGTGAAGGGCTCAACTACAACTAGAACTTTACCTTAGAAATGAAAACAATGTAACCTAAATGTTTGTATCCTCATATTAATCTGAAATTTAAAAAAATACATCAGTTCACCATTTTAAGTAAAAAAAAAAAAAATGTCAATTTTTCAAATCTTCTAGATTTTAAAATATAGGTCACATTCAAAAGATGAGGAATCAAAATGGCAGTGACTTTCACACAACATTGAAATCAGGAGACAATGGAGCCATGCCTCCATAATTATAAGGGAAATTTATTTCCAACCTATCAAGTATGAAAATTAATTAAAAATATTTTTTAGGCTTGGCACCTGTAGCTCAGTGAGTAGGGCACAGGCCACATACAACAAGGTTGGTGAGCTCGAGCCCAGCCTGGGCCTGCTGAACAGCAATGACAACTACAACAAAAAAACAGCCGGGCATTGTGATGGGCGCCTGTAGTCCCAGCTACTTGGGAGTCTGAGGCAAGAGAATCATATAAGCCCAAGTGTCTGAAGTTGCTGTGAGCTGTGATGCCATAGCCCTCTACCTAAGGCAGCACAGTGAGACCCTGTCTCAACAAAAAAGTATTTTTCAGATAAAAAGTTCTTCAAAATTTATTCTACATACACTACTTTTTTCTTAAGAAACTATGAGAGCATTTGTTCAAAGAAATGATGGGGGTAAAATGGTACAGGAAAGGGAAATCCAAGCAGAGCTTTATAAATTCCCTAAAATTAAATACAGCTGAGAATCCAGGGAGACTAAATTGGCTGGAATACAATAGGGCAGAGTACCAGAGGGGAAAAGGCCCCAGAGAGAGAATTCTGGAGACCTTCAGAGGGTTTTCCTCTAGTAGAATACTAATCAGCACATACATGTGAGGAAACTACTCAATGTTGGGGAAAGACACACCAAAAAAGCATAGAGGGAACAATACCTGGTACTCATACAGGACCAGGAATAGCACTGTTCCTATCAGCTAAACGGAAAATTCTCCTGGTCATGGCACACTGGATAGATACTCGGAAGGGTTTTGCCTCAGTAGTGGGAAAAAAAAAAAAATTGTCTCTAGACTAAACACTGCTCCAATCCCATCTAACAAATCTTAAAAGCAAGACTTTAAATGATCAAGCTATTTTCAAGTAACTTAACTGTGTCCCACAACAAAGCTTAAGAATATTTATAGGAATATAAAAATATACAACACTCAAGAGGAAATTCACAAAGTCTGGCATACGGTGAAAAATTACCAGACATGCAAACAAATCTAGAAAATACACAATTAGGAGAAAAATCAACCAATCGAAACTGACACAGATCTGACACAGATGTTGGAATTAGCAAGCAAGGTCATTAAAACAGTTATTATAGCTGTATTCCATTTATTCAAAAAGGTAGAGGGAAAGCTGAATATCTTAAGGGATATGGAAGACATAAAAAAGACTCAAACTTCCAGAGTTGAAAACTATAATATTTGAGATAAAAAAATACACTGCAGGGAGTTAATGGCAAATTAGGCATCATATAAGAAATGGTTAATGGGCTCGGTGCCTATAGCTAAGCAGTTAGGGCGTTGACCACATACACTGTAGCTGGCAGTTTGGAACCCTGCCCAGGGCCTGCCAAACAACAATGGCAACTACCAAAAAAAAAAAACCAACAGCAAAACAAAAACAAAACAAAACAGCCAGGTGTTGTGGCGAGCGCCTGTCATCCCAGCTACTTGGGAGGCTGAGGCAAGAGAATCGCGTAAGCCCAAGAGTTTGAGGTTGCTGTAAGCTGTGACATCATGGCACTCTACCAATGTGACATAATGAGACTCTGTCTCAATTAAAAAGAAAAAGAAAGAAAGAAAGAAATGGCTAATGAACTTGAAAACATATTAATATAACTATCCAAAATAAAATACCCAGAGAGGCCAGGTGTTGTGACTCACACCTGTAATCCTAGCACTCTGGGAGGCCTAGGCAAATGGATTGCCTGAGCTCAGGAATTCAAGACCAGCTGGAAACCAGTGTGAGCAAGAGCGAGACCTCGCCTCTTAAAAAAAGAAAAAGAAAATAGCCGGGTGTTGCGGCAGCTGCCTATAGTCCCAACCACTCAGGAGGCTGAGGCAAGAGAATCACTTGAGCTCAAGAGTTTGAGGTTGCTGTGAGCTGTGATGCCATGGCACTCTACCAAGGACAACAAAGTTAGCTCTCTCTAAAAATTAATTAATTAAGAAAGTTATAGATTTGTTTTGTTTTGTTTTAAGGTAGGAGAGAAATGAGTGGGTTTTAAACTGGAAGTGAAATTAACTATAGAGGGGAAGAAATTGAAACTATGGAAAAAAGAGGGCATGTAACCAACCAAAGCACAAATGAAGGGATCTCCTCCATTATAACCAGAAGAAAAGAGGAAGCAATAGATATGAATGTATGTGTGTCCAGCATTTTGACAAGAGAAGTGAGATATTTATCATTTCACACATACTGTTCTTTGTAAAAACAAGAGGGCATTTGCTGAGCGTGAGCACGAATGTGGCAGGGGTTTGAATTCTGAGGTGACTACAAAAGCTTTGAAATATTCATTATAGAGAACAAGTTAAAAAGAAAGCTGACCAAAGCAACCTAGAAGGATTTCAGGTCAGTACTGAGGGCCCAGGTGAGATTAGAAGCCATAAATTAGTGCTACAGTATTTCCAACCTCTTTGGTTATGTGATTTTCACCAGCAGGGTTCTGCATCTTAAATATAGACACAAAAATGGTGGGAACATCAGAACTGATTCAGGGGTGGGATTTTATCAGCTTGGTGTGGTAAAAAGACCACAAGGCAAGGAAACTGTCCAAGGAAACTGGGATATTGAAAAGAGAAATAAGAAGCCAGGCATGGTGGCTCACACCTGTAATCCTAGCACTCTGGGAGGTCAAGGCAGGTGGATTGTCTGAGCTCACAGGTTCCAGATCGGCCTGAACAAGAGCGAGACCTCGTCTCTAAAAATAGTTGTGGCAGACTCCTGTAGTCCCAGGTACTTCGGAGGCTAAGGCAAGAGAATCACTTGAGCCCAAGAGTTTGAGGTTGCGGTGAGCTTTGATGCCACAGCACTCTACCAAGAGCAGCGCAGTGAAACTCTGTCTCACAAAACAAGAAAAAAAGAAAGAAAGAAAGAAAAAGAAAAGAGAAATAAGAAATCAGACAGGAGGTAGCTGGTAAGTAGGAAGAAAGTATAGGAGTCAGGACTTAGAAGATCCAATGAAGTTAAAAATAGATGTATTTGAAGAAGAAAAAGAGTTCTGAGTTATGATTAGGAAATGGGATATTTTAATTTATGATTTCAGTGTAATTCTGATAATGAGGTTCAGCATGTGGTCCATAGAAGTGGGTGGATGAGGTGGAACAGAGATGAGAGTCTCCAGAGGAGGAGATTTCAAGGAGCTAAATGGTTAAAGCATTAGATGGGTCGGCCATGTGAGTGCCAGTGAAGTCATCAGAATGATGACAGGGGCAATAGGAGGAATATTGTGAGTCTGGAAACCAACTGTTCAGTAGATGAGAGGGAGATATAAGGAGATCAATCTGACCTAATGAGCCACTGTAGCTCTTTGAAACTTTGGTGACTATACTGACCAATGTTCCAGACATTGGATTTTTTTGCCAATAGTCCACAGAAGGGTTTTAGAGGATCCATGAGTCCTTCGAAATTATATACAAAATTCTCTGCCTATACAAATGTCTAAAATGCATTATTTTCCTGTGGAAGAATGTTCATGACTTTCATCAAATTTTCAAAAGGGTGAGTGATTAAATAAGAGCTTAAGGATTATTGTTCTGAAGGATTTGTCTGAGGAATAACTAAATGAAAGCAACAGAAAGTGAATGTACACTAGGAAGGGCACACACCTGTCAATACAGCTAAAAGTTTCTCTTCCCCAGTTACATCATAGAAAGCTCAAGCCCTGAGTAAGCAGCAGGAAGCTATGGCAGCAGCTAGGGCTTAGTGTGAGCTATGCCTTAAAAGAACTGGTGGCTCAGTTGTGGTAGCTTTTGCCTGTAACCCCAACATTTGGGGAGTCCAAGGTCTGAGGTGGAAGGATCTTTTGTGGCCAGGAGTTCAAGACCAGCCCATGCAACATAGTAAGATCCTGCCTCTACAAAAAGTAGAAATAACAACAGCCAGGCATGGTGGTGCATGCCTGTAGTTCCAGCTACTAGGGAGGCTGAGGCAGGAGGGTTGCTGGAGACCAGGAATTTGAGGCTGCAGGGAGCTATGATGACGCCACTGCACTCTAGCGTGGGTGACATAAAAAGACCCTATCTCTAATGAAACAAAACAAAACGGAGGGTGGGGGCTAAACACTCAGAGAAAAGGGTCCAAAAGTCCACAAGGGCAAGTTACTACGAAGTTCAATAACTACCTTCCTAACTGATAAAAGCTTAAGGTGGCAGCTGCTACATATATGCCTGAACAGAACTAAGTGACTGTAAGTTGGCCCCTTTCCACAAGAACAGACACTTCAAAAGAGTATAAGGAACTCACCTCTCAGCAATATTTTTCGCAGACTGTAGAAACCGTGCCTGGTCATTTTCTTTCAGGATATGCTCGGCTTGGTTGATGAGGACTGTTGACCTTTCAAGACACTGTCGGCAATTAGCAACCTGCTGCGCCAACTTTCTCAGTTTCATAACCTTAAAGAAATTAGCAAAAGAAAAATATAAGATAAAACATGCAATACTTAATTAAAAACAATAAAAAAACCACCATGAAGGAGATATGCTGCAGTGATTCTACCAATAAGGCTTATTGCTTGTACTAACCACTCACATTCTCACCCTATTTGTTATGTCTCTCCAGCCAGCCGCTCCCTCCTCCTGTCTGCAGCTGGCTCACTTACACTACAAGAGACATAAACTCTCGCTGATCCACTTCCTCTTTGTATTGATAGTATTAATTTTTCTGGTTTTAAAAGCAATGCATGCTCATTATAGAAAATCAAAAGTATAAAAAGAATGCTACCACACACAGATGACCGATATTTATATTTTACTGTCAATATATTGTCTCGTATATTTAATAAAAATATCTAACTTTCTATGTATATATTTCTCCAAGTGTTTCTTTTCTTTCTTTCTTTCTTTTTTTTTTTTGAAGACAAGAGTCTCATTCTGTTGCCCTTGGGTAGAGTGCTGTGGCGTCGTAGCTCACAGCAACCTCAAACTCCTGAGCTCAAGGGATCCTCCGGCCTTGGCCTCCCTGTGATAGGATTACAGTTGTGAGCCACTGCACCCAGGCTCTCCATTTGTTATTATGCATAACTGTGTGTTCACAAATCCGTGTTCTTAAGACCTTCAGTTCCTGGGAAATCTGGAACCACCCAGCATGGCATAAAGTATTAGCCATCCATCACTCCAGGCTCTCACAGTTTCTCACATTATACACACAGCATGAGCTCATAATCATTAACACTGACCAGCACGCCAAGCCTAAAACCATGTAGCTGCATGGAGGCTCACATTGGCCCTTCCTAACCACACAATTCCTCAATTCTCAGCCTAAGAAACGTTAGGAGTCTTCACTAACTCCTCTCTCTCCCTCATTTTTTTTTTTTATCTGATAAGTCAGTGAGTCCTATCATTTCCTTTCTAGCAATGCCTTCTTCCCTTCCATTTGGGTGGCCACTGCTCTTATTTAAGCCCTCATTAGCTCATACCAGGAAGCTTTCCTTAAGTCTCATAACTTGCTTTCCTGACTTTGGTATCATCCCATTCTGATCTACCCTGCATACCTCTGCAACATCAATCAGTCTTTTTCCTCTAAGAAACTAAAATGGCTTCCCAATGCCCCCCAGATGCAGATTAAACCCCAAATCCTCATAGTGGCATTCGTGGTCCTTCTATGATCCTGGCCCACATTTCTACCATTACTTCTTTTTCTTTCATTTTGCATTAACCTATACAACACTAATATTAACATTACAGCACCCTAATATTAAGCGTACAACTCAATGAATTTTTGCATACACATACACCTGTGTAAGGACTAAGTTAAGATAATAGAATGGTTTCAACACCCCAGAAAGGCCAGCATTTTTATTAGATTCATAGCACTAGACTAAAAATTACTTTTTCTTTGCTTCTCTCCCTACCACCTCATTTCTTCTTGCTTTCATGTTCCAAGTTCAAATTGGAACCATTTGGATCCAACTTTGACATTTGTAAATTCAACTCTTCCTTGGCCTTGCTGAAGTGCTGTGCTTTACCTTTGTCTCTTTGATTTTGACAGCAATCATTTGCTTCCTCTGCTGGATGATCTCTACCAACTCGTCACATTCTTCCATAAGTTTTGCCTCATGCATAGCAGTATTCACCTGCCAAGAAAGTCCAGAGTATTACACAGTGATTGTTGCCTTTGTCCCCTGCTGGTTCTAAAAGGTTCGGACTGACAGCTAAGCATGCACAACTTCTTCCATACCTCCCTCATAAGATCCACTCCTAGAAGAAGGGTAGAGATGATGATATTAATGATGCAAGGGCATTGAAGCACCACAGATAGGAAGATCTCCGGGCCTCTGGTAGATCATGATGGTTAATGGAAGGCTGGGCAGAAGGACAGATGAGATGGGGCATGTTATTCCCACTGTGCAATTCCCTTTACTCCACACCCTGTCCTCCTGCTGTTCTTTCGGAAAGAGCGTAAGATTTATGTATGTCAAGAAAAAAAGATCCCCCTCCACAGGCACAATAATATTAAGATAAAACTACAACAACATATTTCCACTGTGCTAACAAAAATGATTTCAGTTTTCAGTTTTCTTTATTCAATATATGAATGTGCAGAGATATTTTATATTAATTCCAATTTGGCCAGGGCCAGGTTTGAACCCGCCACCCTGGGTATATGGGGCCAGCACCCTACTCCCTGAGCCATAGGCACCGCCCGAAATACATATATTTTTTATTATTTCAGGTTAACGTGAGGGTACAAACAAGCAAGTCACAATATTTCAATTTGTTAGAGTCCCTCTTGTTAGTTATGCCCCCCCAAAAGATGTGCCATACACCCTTACATTGTGCATATTAAATATGTGTAGATGTTTTTGTCACAAAGTTGCCATCATGTTTTAGTAGATATTTCTCACCTTGGGCTGTCCAGTATCTGAATACCTTTCCTATTTTGGGATACTGGCTACACCAGATTATTTCTACTGCAAAGTCAGGGTTGGAGGTGGGGGCAAAGCCACCATTATTCATCATCTTTCCATGGACTGATTTCTCCTTCTTCCCATCTCTATTACTATTGACAGTAGATGATACAGCGCCCCCAAGAGGAACTAAAATGCAAGTAGGGATCCTCTGTGCTGCCCAAACATAAAGGGAATGAAAGGGGGAAACTAACATCCTCTACTTATCTTGCCTAGCACTTCATAGATAAATTATTTCATGCAATTATCATAACAACTTTATAATATAGGAACCATTTTTATTCTCATTTCACAGATAGGGAGACTGAAGTTCAGAAAATTTTAGTGGCTTGCTCAAAAAATAAAAATCACACAGCTAGTAAGTAGTAAAACCAGATTTCAAACCAAGTCCTGTCAAAGGAAACCCCTGGGTGGGCAGACGAGGTTCAGGTCCACTTCAGTGGCACACAGAGCAGTCACACAGGGAAGGACAATCATTCCAAGAGTCTATTCAAGGATCACTCGAGCAGACCTCTAGAAGGCTGAGGAATAGACAATGGGTTACTTGAGAGCATCAAAACCCAAGGGTCTAGATGTGCTTCATTAGCAAAGTAGGGCACATTTCCACTTGCTATTCCTTTTCATTCCTCTACATTCTTCAACCCCAGAAAAATACCTGTCACTGGACCCTGCTACCTCCTCCATTGTCCTCTAAGCTCCCTATTGGCTAATTTTCTGTTTCTTACTTAACTGAAATAAAATACATTTGCTGGTGAGTGATAATCTTATTTTGCTTTAATTTTACCTTTAGGGGAAATGCCACAATGGGGGCTTCTATGTCCTTTGAATGAACAGTCCCACTCTGGCCATGCTATTTTTTTTTCTCAGACTCCTCTCCCATCCCCTAAATTGGATCTTCCATTCCAAGGAGATATCTTACCATCTCAAGAAACCTCCATTCAATGAAAAATTACAGATTCATCCAGTTCTTCCTAGGTCCTTGCTTAGAGTACCTGGAAACTTAGACACTTTACAGCTTCTCTTTTAGGTGGCTGCTAGTATAGTGCCCAATGTAGTAGTACCTTCTTTCTTATAATTTAGTCCACATACTAACCTTTACATAACACTATATGCCAGGCATTGCACCATTCAGTTTACATATATTAGGTACCTCAATCTTTAAAACAACCCTATGTGGTAGGTACCATGATCTCTATTTAACAGATGAGGAAATCAGAACACAGGGAGATCAAGTGATTTGCTTAAGGATACTAAGTGGTAAAGATGAGATTTAGATCCAGGAAGTTGAGTCCACACCTTTAACCATTATGCATAGTACCTCTCCAATTGAGAGTAACAACAATCCTGTCTTCAATTTAGGACAATCATTGTCTCTGTTGAATCATCCATCTTTATTCTGTCATCCCTGATTACCCTATTTATACTGCCATTTATATTGGCCATCCATCTTTATTCTGTCATCCCTGCTCCCCCTATTTATACTGTACTTGACACATATATAGTTCAATTATACCATTTGTTAGTTTATGTCATAATTTTTTTTGTCTGTCTTTCCCACTTAAACCTGAGTTCTAGAGGCCAAGGGCTGTGTCTATTTAGACTAGAACTATCTCTAGCTTCATGACTGGCATATAATAGACGTTTTGTAAATAGTTGCTGGATAGAATTGAATGGAAAAAAGATATCTTTTACTGACTTTTAGATATATCTGTGGTTACTCAAGTAATCCTAAACTCAGTATATCTGAGAACAAACTTATCAACTCCCCCACAGGTCTGATTTCCTATTTTTTTTTGGTCAATGCTACTATCATTATTGCAGTTACTCAGGTTTAGTAAACTCTGACATCTGCTTCTCCCTTATTCCCCATATAAATTCTCAGCAGTCTCAAAGTCCTTCCCTTCTTTCTTTTTCCATTTCACTAAAGTTCTTTTGGAAATACAGTGTGTATTTGAGCCAAAGAACCAATCGGTTGAGGCCCTTATCACCCTTTTGGACTATTACTGCAAGAGCCTCCTTAATTAATCTCCCTACCTCCGAAGCTATCCTTGACACCCATTCTCATAATCTTCCCTCTACCTTGAAACCAGGGAAGCCATCACCACCACATCAAAGACACATTAAGCATCTTTTGTGTGCAATGCATTATTATGCTAAGGCCTTTCCCTCGGTCAATTTACAATCTGAATGGGGAAGAGTCACAATCATATAAAACAAAGCAGTCAGGATGGCATTAAATTAAATATCAAATAACTGATGTAGACCATAATTTACGTAAATTGAAAGGAAACATCACTCATGGTGGGGAAGTAGAGAAAAATATATGAATGGAACAGGACTTGGATTGAACCTTAAAGTAAGATATTAGTAAAACTTAGATTTAAAAGGTGAGAAAGAGGGAAATTTCAAAGCAAATGAAGTTGAACTTTATCCTTTGAAAAATCTTTTTGAGAGGAGGAATTGTAAGGTGAGGAGAATAACCATACTTCTTTTTTAAAGAATATAAAGTAGAATTGATTTAAGGAGGGGGTAATGGCAAGATTAAGATTAAGGAAAATTTAGGAGGCTACTGTGATGTGAACAAGGCCATTCAAGAAGGATAACAGGAACAGAAATATCAAAAATGAGAAGCACTCCCTTGCTCAAAAATCTCTGATCAGACAACAAGCTCCTTGAAGAAAGGTTTAACGCTACTCTGTTCTTCTCATTGTAGTTGGCACAAAGCCTTCAAATACCAAACACTTGAGAAACATTTACTGATTGATTTAGCAAAGCAAAAAAATAAAAATAGGAACGCCAAATATTTGAAAATATACTGCAGACCAAGACCAGGTGGCTCAAACCTGTAATCCTAGCACTCTGGGAGGCTAAGGTGGGTGAACTGCTTGAGCTCATGAGTTCGAGACCAGCCTGAGCAAGAGCAAGACCCCATGTCTACTAAAATAGAAAAACTGAGGCAAGAGAATTGCTTGAGCCCAAGAGTTGAAGGCTGTTGTGAACTATGATGCCATGGTACTCTGCCCAGGGCAACAGCTTGAGACTCTGTCTCAAAAAAAAAATTAAAAAAAAGGAAAGAAAGAAAGAAAATATACTCCAGTGTGTGTATTTTTTAGAGAAAATATAAGGTGAAGATAGAGAGATAGCTAGGGTAGGAAAGGTTTTTTTGGACCATCAAATCAGAGGAGATGAAGCAACCACACACAAGTAACAGAGTGGAAAGCTGGCTGAAGAGGCAAAAATCCCAAACTAAAGGTAAATCAGTGACATTAAAATCTTTCCTTGCCAAGAAGTAGCCCCAAAGAGCAGGGTCCTTATGTGTTTTCTGAACAGCAAATACTTCAGGGAAAACCTGTCTTCATGATGTGAACAAAACAACTCAAATTGCTCGGAAGGTACTTGAAAGCCCTTGTATTTTCTTTGTTTGTACATTGCTTGAAAAATACAATGAGATGTTTCATTTGCTTATTATTAGTTGAAAATAACTGATGTTATCTTTGTACGTGTCCTTGGCTACTTGGTTTGTTTATAGAACATCTCAGCTCTTTATATGACTTTCGTTCTTTGTTTTGGGATAGTAGGTTTGACTGAATGGCTTCGTGTCTATGGAAAAAAAAATCTATCCTTGAAAATATCATCAGATCAATCTTAGCAACTTTTTATAAATCCACCCACTACAAAAAGATTTTTAAGAGATAGTTTGTGATTTTTAAGACTAAGGGTCTCAGCCTTAATCTTTCAAGGTCTAAGCACTAGGGAACACAGGCTCCCTGGTAAGTCTCCAAGGCCTCTCCTCTGCTCTCTGCTCTTTTATTTTTTCCCCCAAAGCAGTGAGAATTTTATTTGCAAGTTCTTTCCTACTTCCCAGCCCAAAGACTTGGCTGCAGAGTAAGACCTAATCTTCCCCAATTTTGTATCCTAATACAAACACAAAATCCACTGGAAGGATTTTACTGCTGTGCACTACAAAGAAATAAATACATGGGAGTTCACAAAAGCCTCAAATTGCAAAGATTCAAGAAATTGTAAAGTTATTTTGGCAATTGTTTCTATTCTGTATTTTAGTATAAGTGGGCTGGCTTCTTTCAGAGAACTCACTTGATAGTTTTTTTAAGATTGCCCATATACTCATTGTCTATGCCTTTTATTCCTGGGTTTGAAGTTCATCAGCCTTCCCTCTAACACATCCATAAGAAACTTCCTCATTTGCACTTTCGCCTCAGCTCAATCACATCCATCAGTCCTGTAGATGAATGTTCAGGTGGAGGATAATATGTATAAAGTAGCAGATGATCCCATACACCCAGACTCAAGTGAAATGCACTTATATGGCAACAGAATTCCTCACTGGCATCTCCATCTCCATGTCCTCCATTCTATACAGTCAATGTCAATCTAGTTTATTCCCCGAAATCTTCAGTCCAAATAGATCTTCCCCTTCCACCCAGAAGATTTTGAAATCCCAGTACTTAAAGATCCTTTGGGGAAATATTTATTTCAGCAAACATTTATTGAGCACCTACTGGGTACAAGAAATGATTCCAGGCTCCATGAGTGGGATACAATGATAAACAAGATTCAGCTTCTGCCTTCAAGGCACTTACAATCAGTGGAGAAGACAAGTATGACTACAGCTAATTATAATTAAGGACTAGCAGAACAAGTAATAGAATACAATTGTCTATGTCTCGGCGCCTGTAGTTCAGTGGCTAAGGGTGCCAGCCACATACACCGGAGATGGCGGGTTCAAATCTAGCCCGGGCCTGCCAAACAGCAATGACAACTGCAACCAAAAAATAGCCGGGCATCGTAGTGGGCACCTACAGACCCAGCTACTTGGGAGGCTGAGGCAAGAGAATCGCTTAAGCCCAGCAGTTGGAGGTTGCTGTGAACTGTGATGCCACAGCACTCTACCCAGCGCGACAGCCTGAGGCTCTGTCTCAAAAAAAAAAAAAAAAGACAATATGG